>JAIPRN010001662.1:0-41456 GCA_025469175.1 Geopemphigus sp. TES_GeoC_2020
CGCACACACACACACACACACACACACACACACACACACACACACACACACACACACACACACACACACACACACACACACACACACACACACACACACACACAAACACGGTCTCTCACTCACTTGGATATGTTCAGGCCGCGGAAAAACTTGGCTATGTCTTGATCGGACGATTGCCAGGGAAGACCTCTTGCTCGAACCACACAATTGTTGTCTACTTCTTCATTTTTCCAACTGTAACAACGCGTACAAACAACGTTAATTACTCGTAAGTATAAAAACACTACGTACATTTAATAAAAACTAAAATTCGTATATATTTCAATTAAAACAATTTCAGTACCACGCGTATAGGTAGAATGTTGAGATTTTATCGAATATATATATATATATACATACGTACATACGATTATATACCTGAAAGTATAAGCGTGTAAAAAACCGAAATAAACTTATTAATAAAGAGTTTGTGACGTATATCATTATGATGATGATAATAATAATATTCTCGAACGACTATAATGGAGTCGACCCGGTGTATAAGATAAAAAAATGTTACAATTGCGTGTAAACTGCAGACGACGCGGTACATATTCGGTATAAATCACAATATTTTAACAGTTAACGAAAGCGACGAACGTGTATGGTATGTATCAGATATTATGTGACGTTACACAAAGTAAACTTTAAAGATTTTCCTTCGCCGATAAGCGCGCGGTATGAACGATTTAAATATGTACACGTACGTCAAATTGGGAGGAGAGGAGACTTTTTTTTTACTAAAGAAATGAAAAATGTATACAGTATAAGATCGACTGGTGTCGTTGTTTTACAATAATATAAACGAGGGTTCGGAATAAAATACGTAACAATATTTAAACGACTACGCCGATACGAAATAAACGGCTCCAGCCGAACACCGTTCGCGTTTACTATTACATAAACGGGTTCGATTAATTTTCCAAAAGAAAAGCGTAGATCGTAAATAATACGGAACCGTAACGTCGAGAGACAACGATCGACCGCACTACGAAAACGTCGTGGCTGCCAGACAGTGGTGGTAGTTAGTAGACGCGATTGGCGAGATTTATTTTGACGATTTTCGAATAATTTTTAAGGGAACGAACATATCGTACCGGAACGGTTAGAACGTTTTTTTTGGAGTGGTACGTCGGTGACCGTTCGCTGATAATCGTGTACGTTCACGTCACACACGAAAAAATGATTAAATATAATTGATGATCGATAAACGGAAAACAATCGTCGTCGCGCTATAATAATAATAATACTATACGGTTCGCGTGTTAGGTAAGGTCGAAATTTTTCGTTTTTAGTGATAATCTATCCAGAATCGTCATTTCACAGACACACACACACACACACACACACACACACACACACACACACACACGGTGGTAACTATGACATAGGTCGCCGCAGAGACAGCGAAAAAAATCGGATCGGAGATGCAGACAGCTATTATAAATAACATAATATATATCGAAGACGACGACGCGACGCCATTTATTATTATTATATATATATATGTGTGTGTGTGAATAACGCATAAAAAACACGTTACGCGCGCGTCGATTATCTCCGTGAAACGACGATGACGATTTTTTTTCGTTATTATTTAGACTAGGACTTTTTTCTTCTTCTATTTTTTGTTATCTATACGCGATACGGTCGTGAAAACAACGCACTCGAACGAGATAAGAAAACCATATATATATATATATATTATGAACAAGTATGTCGTCGAAACCGTATATTAAACGAGCCGAATCACTCGGTTTCTCCCCCAAGTCCGGAAACGTTAATCCGTTCCTATATTTTTACGGACTTTTCCGACTCGTTACCGCGTGATCGAGTCGAAAATTACGTGCCCTCCTCGGATAAAAATTTACGGATCGAAAAAAAACGTAAAACGGATTCACGTACGGCCAACACGTTGGAAACACGCGATATTCTTTCGCGTTATACCGTCGGCGTTTACCAAAAGCCAGCGATGGAGCGCAGAAATATAATTCGTACAATACTCAGGGCCGACGGAAGGCTTATTGAGGTATATTTTTTTTTAAATACGGGCACTATCTTCCTACTCTACTTCCCGATTATTCGTAAACAATTGTCAAAAATAAAACCGTTCACGTACCCGACAGTGGACGGTTTTCGGTTTCAGTTTTGAGACGGTAACGCGGCGTTTAAAAAAGCCGACGAATTCGCCCAGATGGAAATAATGCTGCGTATGCAGCGAGCGCCAGTCCTGACAGTCCGCGCGGATTCAATGTGCGAAAAAACGTAACAATTTTTTTAATTCGGCGTCGTTACTGGTTTCGCGAAAACGAGACCGTATGTCCAACGTTGCAACAACGTAACGAAGGGAAACGACGCGTAATGATACTCCGGCCAGGGTATTATCGGAACACGTTCGTGTAACGAAAAATACCCAATAGTTTGGCCATTAACTCACGGCCGTGGAAATGTGCGCGCGTATTTTTGTTTGAATTTGTTTTTTCGACGAGAGACCGCGTCGTGTATAATAAGTAACGTACGCCTTCCGGCTAATACTGGCGCGGCGGCGGCGTCGTCGTCAAGAGTGACAAAGTAAAAACAATAACCACGAGGTGTAGTATACATTACGCGCGTATGTTTATCGTCTGCGTGCACTCGTGTCAACGCTATAAGTGTATAGTATATTGTGTTCACTGCCTGTAGCATCTCGTATGCGCGCGCGTGGTGTAAACGGTGCGCGGTGTGTGCGAGTTTCAGTGTGACACGCGCGCACGTTCAGAGAATTAATTTTCGTATAATAGGTACAATATTACAATATACGGACGACGGGCGCGAGAAGAGAAAAAAAAACCCGAAAATATGTGTAACGCCGTTTATATAATAAAACATACGGACAAAATTAGTGCGCGCGCACTACTGCTATATGCGCGTACACGTAAGCCCGTGTGCGCAATATATTCGACGACGAATAGATAGCGAATAGAGAGACGCGAGAACAACGTGTGCGTATAGCAATAATATACGAAAAACGCGTCCGGGCGAATTATAAAATTAATAATCGGGCGTCCCGGGGGACAACGAAAATCGAGAAAAACGATCGGTCGCCCGCCAGAAGTACTACTATTACTATTGTTATCGTTATTAAAGTTCCAGGATTTTAGCGTTTCGAATAGGCCAGTGGGTAAACGCGACGCGAATTACGGAGAAAGGCGGTCGTTCGAAACGAATTACGACAATAGAGAGAATCGTATTCGTCCAATTAACGGAACGTTATCGCCGAGGGGGGCCCCCGTCGATGATAGACGCCTATTTATAAACGGTTCGCCAGTTAGATTTTCGGCGTGAATAACAAGTCGTTATCGGAAACCCGAACGGAGGGGGAATTCAACAATCGAATACGCGCTGGCCCGAAAATTCCGAGCCTACCCGCTGCACGTTTCACTCTACATAATATATACAACGAACGTAATATACGTTTAGTTCGGTATATATACACATATAGACTCGCGTAGTTTAGACCGTCGACGGTATACTTATATCGTATAGTATATACCTAGCGAGGGAGGCTAATGGCATATGCCGGTGTAGATCAACGATCATCAACGTGGTACGCACATTTCTAAAAAGAACGACTTGAGCGCGCGACAGGTTGAATATATACTATCTTAATAAAGTTGGCTACGCGGAGTTGATCTTTAACGAGAAATGAAACGTCGTGACGAGATATTGAATTCGAATCCCCGATATACACGAGGGCAAGCCGACAGACAATACGGGAATTAATGAAAATTAGACGCGACGATCGACGCCGGTATATAGAAACGATCCAGAAACGCCTTGGTCGACTAAATCGACAAATAATAACGAATAGGAAGTTTCCGCGGGGAAGTACTTACCTGGACGAGTCCCACAGCCGCGAACGTCGATTTACGAAGCGTTATAATATTGTCTCCGAACAGAGATTTACGTTCGTTATTTGTAATACGATAATTATCGACGACGACGTTATCGAATCGAAAACCAACGCGTAACTATAACTGGGTAGTATTACAACGGTCAGATTAGAACGACATGCGCGTTAAAAAAACCAATAACGCGTATACCCATTATATAATTGCGTTCTCGATTGGACGGACGCGAATGTTGACTACATAATATTCTCTTATTAAACGAAAAAAAATCGATTACGGTCGAATAATACGCGTCGACGTTATAATAAATATAATTGCGCGGCCGTAAAGTCGTATTTACGTTCGGATTTCGAGGACAGGAGCGCCGCGATTGAAAACGAAATTAAAAACGACGGTCGTAATATCGCCACGCGAATTCCTTTGGCTTAAGTACGCGGCAAAAGGATGCCGATAAAAACATCCGCGCACACGTTTACGATAAGTCCCGCTGTAAAAATTCGTAGTTGTTTTTTCGTTTGTTAATATCGTAATCGTCTATCTGTATAATACGAATAATTGTATTTATATTCTTTTGCGCGAAAAAACCGTGTAGTAGTAGTAACTCGAACGATAATAAAACGTTCGAAAACGTCGATATAGGTATATTTATAGGGCGCGCGTGTAACGTGGCGGAACGTAACGAAAACCGAAAAATTCGAATACAGAAATCGATAATAATCGGCAGAAGGCGCTTTTCTCTTTACAATATACGCGCGTACAGTTTTCGGGTTTTGCGAACGAACGAATCATACGAACGCTCCGACGTGTACACGAACAACAAGGTGGACGATGGACGATTGAATCGTTCGTTAACCGACGAAAGGAGCCGAATAAAACGGTCGCGCACGCGTTAAAAAGTATTACCAACTACTAAATTACTGTAACTAACCTCGCCGGACTTTTACACATAACGTACGCTATGACTACGGTCCGCGGATAACCTCGATGACCGATCTAAGAGTGTGTGTGTGTGTGTGTGTGTGTGTGTGTGTATATAACGGTTTACTTACTAAAGTCTATTATTGACGCGAATTATTTGAAATACCTTATAGGAGTAAAATATATCGAAAACGTTTTCAAAGTAAAATATCGCTTATTACGGAAACAATATGCGCGTCGTACGGCGTTATTTCCGCGAGAACATAGGAACGCTTAGTTTTAACGCGTTTTCTCCGTCGACCAAGCCACGGCGTGTTTTATTACGATCGCCGTGTGTAGTACACGTCCACGGATAATTATTATCGTATAAATCGATTATGTATCTTTTTACGTCAACGAAAGGGCCCATACGCGTTTAATAATAGCGCGCGCGTTTAATAACTAGATAATGGCGTATTTAAACGAACAAACGACGCGACGATATGGCCATAAATATTGGTACAATATCGGTCGTAAAACGCGTATCTCTGTCCGTTCGGTCAGAAATAAGGACGACATATAGGCGTGAAAAAACTACGGTCGTCCGTGGAATCCAAATGTCGAGCAACGTGTATATACATACGACACGCACGTTTTCGCTTTCTCGCGCAAAATGTGGAAAACCTGTCGAATTCGTTCGGTATGGAACGGTGGCCGGCGGGTGCGGTGTACACGAAATAATTGTTCGTCTTTCGGCAATATCGCGTACCACGCGTGTACGGGAAACGACTAGTAGATAAAACAAACACGAAATAAACGATCGGGCGGGTCTGTTGTTCATACAGGACTTGATATCGCCCTGAAGTCGACAAAACCGCCGTTTTATTATAATTTTTTTGTTTTTTGTTCGTTTCAGGTATACCGCCGCCGTATTATTTCTATCACGCTTGTGTTTGCGCAGCAGGCGTACATATATATTCGTAACGAGACCTGTTGGTCGAACTACGCGTGAAATATTGTCGGAAACGTACCAGAAAATAATAATATATGACGCCAGAGTACTATAGCCGCGGTGGCGCGGGGCGCACGACGATTTATTATATCGCTCGAACGCGTTCCGCTTACCGTATACCTTTTCAAAATTAATATTTAATTGTTCCCCGCGCGTACGCGACGCCCTTATTTGTACTAATTATTATTATTGTAACGAACTCGCGTATATTATACAAATAACGATAGTTTTATTGACGAACAAAAACCGCCGTGCACCGGCGCGCTTAAAGGGTAAAACCTAACGGCTACAATCAGCCGCGTTCATATTGCACGTACGCATAATACGAAAACGTGTCGCGACGACGGCAAATACAATCGAGATCGTTTTACGATGGTTACCAGATCGGTTGTTTTACGGTTCGATACGATAAAACGAAATTCGTTTATTCCCGAAGTAATCAAAGTTATTCGAAAGTCGAATAAATCGTCGCGCTTACTCAATTACGCGGTTATAATAAACAACGCGTATATGTATATATAAAAGTGGTAACGCCGAATCGTGAACAAAATACCGAAACGAAATCCGTAATAAAATCGTGACAATTAATCCTTGGCTTTTAACAATAAAACAAAAACAACCACCGGACTTACGAAAATTTTATTTTACTATTTTTCATTTTTGACGAAAAAAATTCGAAAAAGTGGTACAAGGTGGTCCGAACAAAAGTTAATCAACAGTACGCTATATATATATACATACGATGTACGTGTGTGTGTGTGTGGAGAACGTTTGTATGATGTGTGCATAGCGCTGTAAGAGCGTAATATACGACGGAATGAGAAAAAAAAAAAACGATATACGTATTGTATTTTATAACACACGATTTATGGTTCTTGCGCAGTTTTTTTTCCTTCGATAACGGAATAACGACGAAACGCATACTTGGTCGTTCTTCTATAAGCGAAATGAAAAAAACAAGGGTGTCGATTTCCGTCTCGGCCGGACACCGCTGCACAACACACGTGTTATAACAAAAAACCAATATCGTTTTCACGATAATAATACATTAAAATGTGTGAATTCAATAACGCCATTGTTTTTTCCGTTTATCTCGAATTAAATTGTTTAACGCCGTAATTATTTTTCGTAATCGATTTTTCAATTTATTTAAACGCGTATAATAAATATCCGTGTATCCTACATATATTATCGATATTGTTTAGGGCAATTTCAATTTTAGACGAGTAATAGGACAAACATATGGAATACGATTACGCGGCGTTTATTGAATTGACATTGAAAGTAATGTACTGTGATAAGCCTTATTTCCTACCTAATAATAAATATATCTTAAACGTACCTTTACATTTATAATGATTTTCGTAAACAAAGTTGGCAATAATAAACCCATAGAGATAAAAGATATATAAATAACATTTATTATATGTCTAGTACGTCCCAAAACAATTGGACGTATCAAAGTTCGTCTTAAGCGATTTAACGATCATTGGCGTATTGTTACCATTACGTGGAATAAAAAATATTTACTCCCGTAATAATTATCTCTATATTTTTGAAAATCGAAGAATCCAGAGAAAAATCGAAATTGTTATTTATATACATACACGGCGAATGTTTGTTTTTGTTACGAACCAGACTGTACCTAAATACAATAATTTTCGTTAGACTTTCCGACACAATTCTTCGCACATTGCGTTCTTTCAACGCTTTTAAACTTTGATTTGTTTCAAGGCTCGAACGCGTATCGTTGTACCATTTGTATTTCATTTCGTCGCTAAATAATTTCGAAATAATCCGTTTCGCGCAAATACGAAGTGAAATCTAAACGTTTTGGATATTTCGTCACTATTTCACGTTTATTATACGATTTGCACAATTTGTCGACATTTTACGCGTTGTTATACGTGTTTAATATGTTGTACGTCTGTTATACGAACATTTAAAACGGCGAAAACAACATTTAAAGGACTAAAAAAGGCGAAAAACGTATTCGAAATTACAAAGAAACAATGTTGGAACAATTTTCATCGAACTATATTTCGGTATTCGTCCAGTACACGTATAATTACTAAAACACAACGAGTTAGAGAATAACGTAGATTCGATTATTTCCAACACATTTTATTATTTTAACCGTCCGTACATATTACCGAATCATTACGTTAAAGAGCGCACAGTGAAATCACAAGTGTACGAGACGAACCACTCGTCGTACAGGAAAATGAAATCGTATTCGTTATCAGGATAATGAAACGTACGTTACTATCGTGCTACTCTAAATTTATGTCATCAATATATCTTTCGAAAGTATCCATAAACATAAGGGTTTCGATCTATCTACGAGCGTATAAGTACGTTTAAAGTATATAATATACAGTACTCACCAGATGCCGGGTTCGAGTTTTAGCTGAACGATTTCTGGCGAATTGAACGTGTGGCCTGTAAAACACGCGAAAACCGTTTTCTACGTTATTAAAAAAAAAAAAATCGAATTTTTTTAAAAAAAAAACAAAAACCACTTTTCCCTTTATTAACAATTTTCCAATCGCGAAAACAATATACAATCGTATCGCGAAAATTAATAATATACGATTTACTGTACGGTATTGTACTCGATTTATATAGTCGCGTAGTCACAACCGAAAAACGGTTACGAAAACGAGTCGAGCCCGTTCTTTTTTTATTTCTTCTCCCTCCATGAAAATTACATTCTACAAACATGCGTATAGCGTTGTTTTTTTTTTTTTTTTTTTGGTCGGGTTCGTCGCGCGGTGTGGAACGTTAGTAGGCGAATAAGTAGTAGATAGAAAGGGAAATAGTTTAAACAAAACGGAAAACAATGTGCTTGAGTGTTGGATTACGCGATTGGAAAAGGTATACAAACGCATATACATATAAATATGTATATTGTTTTCGTATTCGATGAAGACACGACGGGTTAGGTTATATTATAAAAATTCGATGACTCCGTCGTATATGTAAACGTTTCGGTCGAAATATTTAGATATATTTATAAATGTAAGTATATTGTATTCTTGGATACGGAACGAACCACCCCTCCATCCTACAACGCGTCACAAATGAGTCGAAAACCATTGACGAAGCGCTATATTAGACGCGCACATACAGAGTGTTTCACGGAGACGTGACGAATCATTTGTGTTTTCCGTGGAATAATTAACGTAAAGAACCTCGTGCCGCTGGTTTTGTATTTTGTAGATTTTTCGACGAAATCCAAAATACGAGCGCGTTAAAAAGGAAACATTTCGACGTTTTTGACGAAAATTAATCGTCGATTTTCTACAATTGTTCGAAGTGTACGAAAATGTCGATGTTTTTCGGCAGCGAACAATAGTCGCCCAGATAGGACGTACCGCAAACGAAAGCCCGACATTTTTCGATTAAAAAAAAAATTAAACTCGTAAATCGTGGACTTCGCGAACCATTTCTCAAATTGTCGGTTATAAAACATAACAAAAATACGATAATTATCGTAGAACGGCAGGATTCTAGTAATTATTGTACCCAAAACTTAAACATATTGAACGAAAGTTATCGTATTCGTCAATCACCGTGGGACACTCTGTATACGAAGTATATATGTACACACGCAAAAGCGCTTAGCAAACCAATGACGACGGCGCGTAATAATTGCGACACACGAACGCGCGACGACGACGAATACTCGGAAAGTGCGTAGAGTTATTGTGTTTGCGAGTGTTTTTTTTTTTTTTGTAACGGGACATATATCCCAAGCGGAATTGCGTTTCGGGTAAAACAGAAAATATTTGTGGATAAAAAAATGGTTTTTCGACGTCGAAAGTATATTAGCAAGCCCGCACTGTTAGCGATATAATTCGAGGACGTCCGAAAAAATACGCTATTATATTAAAAACAAAATCCTCGTACCAATTTTTTTAACAAGCTTTCTAACACGGCGGTATATTCCTCGTAATAAAATTATTTATTATCAATTTAATATTCGATCGACGCTAAATTAATTATATTAAGTCGATTAATCGTAACTATTATAATACGTATATACCATTTTCAAGCATAGGATATCGAAATTGGACGAATTTGTTTATCTTTTAAGGTTACATACGCGTATTTATTGAATCGAAATCGATCGATCGATTAATAAACGCGTCATAATTTCCTCGTACAGCGTAAAACTGTCGTTAAGTACACTTCGTCGTCTAAAGATCGTGGATATGATCGTCAACAATGACAACAAATCTATCGGAATCGTTATATACGGTGGACATTAGCGAGCACGAAATTCAAAATAAAAATATAAATCGCGATGTTAATGGAAAATTTTCGAAAAAAAAGCGACGTTCGAACCACCGTGTAATATAAACAAAAGCTCGTTTCGTTCGGTTTCGATTTTTCTTGAAATTGCCGGCTTGTTTACGCCCGCGAAACGAACCCAATATAAATAGTGTATTAAATAGCGTTTCCGGTTACGATCGTAATACTCGCGCGCGCGTGGCGTTACTAGGATTTTAGGGTATCGCGGTAGCTCGCGCGGTTATTGGACACAACCGCGGTGATAATGCCGGCCTCTCCGTACTTTCCAACACCTATGGACGCCCCCCCCCCAGCCACTCCACTGTCACTATACGTACGACGTATAATGTGCGACGGCGACTTACCGTCGGCTATGAGCCTTTGGACGATGTTGATCATATCCTTCACCTCGGCCACGTAGAATTGAGAATCGATTTCGTGAGTTATTTCTAGATCTGTGACGGCAGGGGGTCAAGGAAAATGACATTTATCGTATTTATACGTCATCGTCGATGATATTTCTATTATTCCTATCGGCGCGGGTCGTTTTACACGCACCATTTCGGAAACAATAATAATAATAATAATAATCGTCATGACGTTGTTTGTACGAACAACGGAAACCGATACAATTATCGTACACGAATAACACGTATTCGAACGTTATGCAAATCGATAAATGGGTCGACGTCGTCGCTGTCGGACAGGTGTATAGGTGTAATATGTCGTATTTTTACATTTTCTAATTCGTTAAATTCAATGTCGAAAGTACGCGCGCGTATATAAATATAAATATTACGATAATCGGTATACGCGCGCGCCGTTTATACACACGCCACGGTTTGTTTTTACGATCGGTGTAGTAATTTTTTTCAATACGCCCGTCGTCACGAAAAAAGTCGCAGGCAGGCGCGACGTAATTAAACGTTTATATTTACGTCGCTTTAAGTATCCAATAAATGTATAAATATTATTATCGTCGTCGTCGTTATTCTTCGTAAATTAAATTACGACCGTTATAGGTTACCGTAAACGCGATAATTCGGGTCTTTTTCCACAATAACGACATTTACCTGTGAACGCGCGTACAAAATACTCGCGTGTCAATATAATAGGAATATAATACTTAAGGACATTACCTCCGCGCACGTTACGTATTATTATTAATATAGGTGTATACGTCGAGTGAGAAATGGGTCTGGCGGCGTAATTATCGTACTTGTTAGTGAAAAGGACGAGCGTAAATTATTTATTATTATTATTCGTAGTAGAACGATTAGGTGAGAGAGAAAAAAAAACGCGTTGCGCACAACCTGTTGCCACTATATATTGCTGATAACGCGCCGCCGACGCCACAAGTGCGCCGCCCGTAACGATACGTACTGCGCCACCGTATAACGTTACGTGTTCGCGAGTATATCCACCGATAACGTATACATCTTTTTTCGAAACGTTACTCGTGACGACGAAATGAAAATACGTCTACGCTATAGATGGACAGAGTACGGAGCCGTATTTACGTATATTATATACGCGCATTTCGTACAATTACGTTCGGATAACAATAACGTTATATTTATTTCTCCGCACGATCTACCTGGTTCGGCTAGAGCGAAATTTTCGAAAACAATGGGCTTTTAAAATTCGAGACGCGCAGTTCTGGGTGGAACACGAGAAGAAACCCGAAACGTCCATCTGGAACCGCGGACATGGGAGTTGTCACGGGTCCTTATCCGCGACCACAGGACGAAAAAGTGCCACGTATCCGCTACGTTTTTATTATTAAATAAAAATACCGTAACGACGCGGTCCGGGGCAACAGGTGTGAATAGAAAAACAATTATTAAAAAATGTACCGGCAAAACGACATTTAACGACAAATAACCGCATATACAGAGTGATTCGCATTTTTTAATTCCGTTTAATTAAGCGCGCGTTAACGCGTAAAATTAGGCGAACGTATCGAGGGTTCTTCGTAAATAATAAATGTACACGTTTAAGCCACGTACGTATCTTGTGTCTTCAACGTACCACACAGACGATTTAAACAAATATAACTAGTGGAAATCTCCAATAAATTAAATGTTCGAAAAAATATGGAAGACCGGTATCGTGATTCCGGGGAACAGATATGGTTATCTTACAAATAACCAGTAAAATCGAATTTCGTAGAACGTGTAACGTATATATAATTTTTTTTATAAAAATCGTTTAGATTCGTTTTTAATAATATATATATATAGATTAAAAATTGAGGCTTCGTAAAAAGAATATTTTATATTATATATATTATATTATATTATATATATTTTATATTATAAAGTAATAAGAACGTTTATTATATAAATACACCCGGTTCTTAATTCGACGTTAGTTAATTATAGAAATTAAAACGAATTATTATTTTTAAACGTATAAATATTGAACGTTCATTTTCACCCATTTAGAAATGGTGCGCGATTCTACGTTTTTTTTTCGTATTTTTCGTAAACGTGACAGCAGTTCCATAAGTATAGGACATGTAAAACAAATAGCGAGGTATTTAGCAGTTTTCGAAAAACGATACCCATATCCGGGCATAATTATTCCAATTTACAAGTATATAACGCAACGATCGAGATTAGATAATATACTCGTGTTTTGACACTACGTAGGTATATTTTATATTAATATATATATATATATATTAAATCGTATTTTTATCTTCAGTGAAAATTTAGAAAAACAATGTACGGTTAAAAACGACGTTTTATAACGCAGCGCGTATAGTATATATATATATCGATATATAATATAATATAATCGCGTATCATCTTCGTTCATTCGTTTCATTTCATTTTCTACTAAATGGCTCACAAAATAATAAGCATCGACGACGACGGCGGCGGTATTCCTTAAGACTTTTACGACGATGACAACGACGCGCTTATACAAGTGTTTCTAGAGTACGCACGAAAAATTACTTTCCTATATTTACACAAAACGTAATACGTATACTTTAATCTCGTATACGGGTATAAAAAATATTATACAGACACATATAGTATCTAAAAAATAATCGACTTAAATAATACATACATATATCGTAAATACGACGTTTAAACGGTTTGTAGTAATAATATACGACCGAGAGACGGCGAAACGATATTTCATATATATATATATATATTACGGATAACCTATTGGATCAATAATACGCGTTACCACACCGTTGTCAAGAAAATACAGATATGTCTTTCCCGCCATCAAGGGGCGGACGTTTGAAAAACAAAACACAAATACGAGTTGGATCGTTCGCGAGAGGCGCACGACGCGCTAGATAGGCATTTAGTTCGATTCGCTCGGTACGTTTGTCCGAAGGTGAATAGATATTTTCTTTATCAACGATTCGATAAAAATTTCGGCGTAAACGCTTCCGCGTATCATTAAAGGGATCGACATTTGAAACGCAATACGAAAACGGACGGTGATAACATTCGCGCGAGTACGATACGAAAATACGGTTTTCCGTACGCCTGGAAAGGAGAGACCACTGTTAAATACGCGATTGATTCGAGGCGATGGTGGTGGTCGTCGTTGTCGCCGTCAATGGCGTATAATTATCGTAGAGACGAACAACAACGACGATTGTCGTAATATAGGATTGATGTAATACGTCCGCGAAAAGGTGGCGAGAGAGAAAAATGGCGATAACGTAATAAATCGTCGTCCGAAGGGCAAAACGCTACGGCGGTTCGCGGGCACCACTGTAGAGTCGCGTAATACGAACAAATTACGCGGACGCCGCGAAAATCGTATACCCTAGCAGACGACGATAACGGTGAAAATGTGGCCGCGACACGGATTCGGTTTTGAAACGATTTCATTATTCAGACAATACCTATACACGAACAATGCACAAAGTAAACGCGTGTTTATACGATCTGCACATTATGTACGCTACACTCGCGCGCGAACGACCCGCGTACACGAGGAGGGTGGGTATAGTAGTGTGGAACAATCGCGCAGGAGCCAACCAAACGCTAACGACTGATTACCGAAAGGTGACGTCATTAGCGATTAGCGCGCGTATTGACACATTACGTAGTGTTCCTTCAAGATCAATAAGTACAATAGATTATTATGTACGAAGAAAAAACCGACGATAAAAACGAAAAACGGGTAAACACGACGATAGTAGGAACTAAATCTCTCTCGTTTTCGATTGCCACAGCCATTACTCGTCGTCGTCCGTGGCGCCTATGATAATTCTAATGGGATTTGTCTCGGAAACGCGCGGAATAAATAAAAGAAATTATTCGTTTGTTCGCGGGAGCGCGATTACGCCGTTCGATAAAGCGCGTACGAATAATACATAACGCGATCGACGAGCCGACAAGAACGACCGCGACGCGGTACTCGTCGTTAACGAATATTACGTGCGTAATATTATTTGCGCGTGGCGTCGTCGTCCAAACACGAAACGAAATTTCGATAATACGTCGCCGCCGCCGGTGGTGGTAATAATTATGCGCGAGCTATTAAAAACGACATTTTACCCGAGTTCGTAATGTAACGTAGTACGGTGGAATGTCGAGCGCGACATAATTATAATTGTTAAAACCGTAACGCGCTCGAAGCCGCTCGAGTAGACGGCTCGTTATAAGCATACACACGCACGGCCCGTATAGGTATTTACAATAAAAAAAAAAAACCGTCGTAATAAACGACACGTATACACAATATACGCGCACGGCCGACTGCCGGTGCTACTGTTCCGCGTATACAACGAAAAGTCGATAAACCGGAGCCGCCGTGACAAAGTTACGGAACAAAAAAGTTTTAAAAAAAGAATCTCGTGCACACGGGCGTGTGTAACGTGAACGAAAACCGTCCGGAGATCGACGCAGAGAGAAAAACGGTCGGTACACATTCCTATATACGTCGACTTTAGGCCGTTTCGTACATAGACAACACCCGCTATTGTACTATTATCGGCGTGTAACGTTTGTAAAACACGACGCGGGTACTGTAACGATTTCGTCGAATTCTACGAAAAAAACGTTTTTCGCGATTATTTTCCCGAAACGTTCCAATTATGGTTCTCGATATAATATATATATATATATATATATATAGGTATTCGCGAGCGTTTTGAAACATTCCGAGAATTCTTTAAAAAAGATACACGCGTATCTAAAACGTTGTAAAACGAACCGAAGCAATGTCGAAAAATCGTACAAGACTCCCGGCGATATAAACACAGTATATATGTATATCTCTCTACGCGTTATGAAAATAACCGTAAAATCGTTATATATTATTTTAACGCGCAGATAACGCAGAAGAAAAAACTTACGCGCGTACACAGTGGTCGCTGCGAGATTAAACAAGATAAGCGAGCGCGTAATACGTTATATATGTATACGCACAGAGAGCGATATGTATATATATATTTTGGAAAATCGCTCTTAAAAAATATATATTACGTCAAAATAAAAATCGCGCGTCGATTTAATTGAGGGGAGAGAAGAGATACTCGTTAAAAGAACCAGTCTCTTACGGCAAAAAACCTACCGCTAAAATACGACGGATTGTCGAATATTTCAAAAATACGGCAATACTTACACGTAAAACTCTACGGACTCGGGCGGAGAACGAAACGAATTTGCAAACCTCGGTCCAATAGTAACGATAATGATGTATATAAAAATTAAATTATGTAAATAAAAAAAAAACGAAAAAAATTATTTTTAGTCGAGCGCGACAGCAAGGCAAAGATCGCGACTGATGACTGATTATTACTGATTAAGAGTCCAAGTCCTAAGAATTAGTTATCTCTAGTCCCTTGGCGCGCTACCTGCAGCGCTCTCTACAACGGGTTTGTCTGTACGTACGAAATATATAAACATATCGGCTACACTCGGAACAGCTCGGCGACGGTCGGCCGGCCATACGTATTTTACCATTTTGGTATTTCGCAGGTATTCCAAAATTCTACGTACGTATGTTTTTTTTTTTTTTACCTCTTCTCCGTCATTTTCCATAACATAATCGTCGTCAATTGTCACGTACAGAGCGTTCGAAAAGTTCGAGTTATTTTTTTTTCCCCCGATTTTTCCCGTGGCCGTCCCTTACATTTACGTAGCCGTGTGTACACGATTATAAAGGCGGAGAGGAATATTTACTATTTTCCGCGCCGTTTGAACGTTCCGTAGTGTCCCGCGAGTTCAGTTATAAAAAAAATCGAGTACTTAACGAACGCTTCGACGACCTCGGTGTGTACTTTTATATAAACACATACGAGTACAGTTTACGCACGGATATACGCGAGTAACAACGTAACCGATCGCGGAATCGGTAATGACGAATTTCACGTATTTCCGTCGATAATCGTCCACGAAAGACGCGAACAAATCCGCGGGGGCATTTTCGCGCGTATAACGAACGCGAAAAAAGCTGTTTCCGCCATTCCTCCAATAAACGCGAACGGACGCGATTCTCGCCGCGTTTCGTGGTAATACGCCGCGGCGACTAACTGTTTTGTCGGTGACGAGGTGGGAGACGGGGGAAACGCGTACGACCGTCTTTTGGACGATTATTTTTGACTATGGTCGGAGATTAGGAACAATCATATTTACCCAATCGAAAATAAACCCAATTCGGAGTGACGAATACGATTTCTCGTGTATTATACACACTATATATACAGCGCGTGTATACATCACTGTCTCATTATTGACTTTTTATATAGACAGATATATATCGATAAAATATTCGTAAAACAAACGTATATATATTTATTTATATATACACGAGATAACGACACGATTCCGAGAAGAGTATACGAAAAACAAAAACGTATTTTTTATTTCGTCACGAAGCGTCGTAAAAATATTTAAAAAAAAAACCGAAACACGAGAATTGAAGAATTGCCGATTCGTTAAAAAAACAAAAATACGTAAAAACGCGAAATACGGCTAGAATAATAAACGACGAGAACGAGACTACGCGCTGGCGCGAATTATCGCGCCGAACGACATACATTTTTAACTTCGAAACTACAATTTCGTCTTTTGTCCGGTCTATTTTGGACTTTGGGCGAAACGAGAAATGTATGAACGCTTCGATCTTTACACATAGCCCCCCCCCTCATCTTTTCAGTAGCGGTAAATCGTATTTAGTAGGCTGTTATAGAACTGTACAATTTTGTTTAATTTCGTCGTTGTAAAAACGTTTCGATTCGTTCCTAATAATTTTAAGGGCCCGCTGCAAAACGGCAAAATCCGAACAAAAATCCTTACCGAAGTATTTAACTTGGAAACGACAAATTAATTCTAGCGCTCATATTTATTCAGTATATATCGATAAATGTATCAAAATAGATACTCCCTACTTTGGACGGCGGCGGTCGAAAAGCGAATAAAATATCGGTCTATTCAAAAAATTATTATCGTGAGGTACAACGCGTACATGTATATAAACGCTTAAGATAACACATTTCGAATTTCCGAGTGTCGTAGAATATATCAATTTTTATTGTCGATAGAAATCGTTGACATCAATTTCGGTTAAAAGTTACTCGTAAATACTCTCCGAACCTATATATCTGTATAAATTATAAGTGTATAATATTGTATTCTCGACGATCTATTATCGAAAAAGGAGCTGTCCGATTGTAACGCGCGCACACACACACGATCACGCTGTCGAAGGGTCGAGCGATTATCACTCGTTCTTTCTCGGTCTATATTTATAATATATATATATATATATATATATTGGTCGATCCTCAGATAATCTCGATGACCCTAACCGGACGGTCGGGAACATTTATTGATACGACGCGCAGATGCGTTTTATTTATGAATATAGTTACGTAACGCGTTATACGTATATTTCAAAATGTAATCGGATTTGAGATAACGAGAGCAACGGGCGCGCGTGATTATCGAATTTTGTACGGTTTTTTTTTTTCGAAAACGTTTGTAATTAAAGTAAACACCGGTGGTAACGTGACGGTTACGCGCAGCGGGGGACGACGCGCCGGCTTGGTAAAGCGATTTTTAACCGCGGCCGTGGTCGGTAATTATTTTAATTTACGCGGCGGCGAATTTACATACATACGATTTTTATTCCGCTAACAAACGCCTGTGAATATGCTCGCGATATTGTGTGTGTGTGTGTGTGTCATCGGTGTCCGTCCGGGACGTATGAAATACGAACGGTAACGTATTTAAACGCGTATTATAATATTACCGGGGCGACGTAGACGACGGATGACCTTTGGGCGTTCGCATAATACGCTGGTATATTTTATTGTAATACGACGACGGACGGAAACCGAACGACGGAATATTTAAAAACGAAAGAAATACGTGAATCAATACGTATATTATGTCCGTCCGTCTTGACCGTTTTTATCGTTTTAAATAAATATTAAAAGCGTACGATTAGTCATTAGATACGTACGCGCTCTACACATGCGCGTTCCTATATATATATAAAATAAATTGTTTTCGTCCGTGTTTTCGACCACGTAAATGTTCGAATAATCGTGTCTATAATTACCGACGATTATATCATTACGATAAGTTTTCGTATATACCAATTTTCAACGTATATCGTTACTACACGTGGTTTTCGTCGACAAATACCGCAGACCGTACACCGCTATTATACCGGGTGCGTGCTTTGTCCTTTAAATATTCGTCCGAGTCGGCGAAATTCGATTTTACTCGCGATCCGCCGAACGTTTATCGGAACATGTCCGTGTAAAATAATTCGACGCTAATCGACCGATTTCGCCGATTTCACGTACGTCGACGGATTCGTCGGTACGCGCGACGGAACGTCCCGTTCGATTTGTTTATCATGCCGTTGGCAGTAGACGAAGTCCAAGAACGACGGTTTAATATTTTTTGCAACCGCGCGCACCGATCAATTCCCGAAAACGTTCTCTACTTTATCTCGATAATTCGGGTACGGTTAAAGCGCGTTTGTCGAATATCGCGATTATGAGTCGACCGAAGAATCGCCGCGACGCGCGTCGCGTTTAATGTCGATATTTTTGAAAGAGGTTTTTCGTAAAAAAAATATTATATACGCACACGTATGTTTAGGTATCGCGCGTCTAATTTTTCTAAACGACTAGCCGCAGCTCATTTTGTCACACTTTTACGTCTTTTATCGCCCTAAAAACGATATTGATTTGACGTTTTTACAATAGGTTTCTAATCCGTGAACAAATATAATCATGTCCGAACGAAGTGCTCTAACTTTTGAGCATATATATATATATATTTATTAAAGTCGCGAATTTTTCAACTTAGGCGATTACGTAGGACGGAGATTTTAGAATCGTACTATTATTTTGAATTTAAAAACAACGATAAATAATCGTATATTGGAAAAACGATTATTATTATATATAATTAACGACGAACGTAAGTACACGATTATAATACATTTCGAGCTGTTAAACACAAAGCATTGCCCATGTCCAAGGACCGAAAGCCAAAACGAACACGTCGACGATTTGGTCATTACTTGGATAGCTTTTCTCTTAAGGCAACCAACAGCAAAAAAAAAAACCTGTGGTCGGAAAATATTAACTCCTTCGATACGAAGTATTAGCAGGAAAACAAAACGGGTCACTTTGAAACCAAATACATTCTACGTTTCGGTCAACATTTAAACGAATTAAACTACAACGGTCGAGAATAGATACGTTCCGTTTAACGAAATCACTATTGTACGAAAAGAATCAACGTTTCGCGGGACTTGATAATACGCGCCGACCAGAACCGAAATGTAAATTTATTACGATAGCCTACTGCGAAACGTGCTTCCTATATAAAAGACTATGATCAATTTATTTGTACTTGTCTCGAATACGAATTGTTCGATTACGCAAAAAAGAAGCGAAAATTTGTTTAACAAAAATTGTTTCCGGACGGACGCTATCTAAACACATAAAATACGCGAGCAGTAAATATATAAATCGTCGTTTAATGTAAAATCGTAGTCTCGTTTTTTCTTTGTTTCGAAATTTGTTTATTTATTACCGACGATCGAAACGAAAATGCTTAAAGAATACGTAGTTTCGTAATTTTATTAATTACATTTTATATCGTAAGAACGAAATAAAAGTATTAAAAAATATGTCGAAAGTTTTTTGTTTTTATCAATCCGACCGTTACGAGCTATAGTTGAACTATGTTCATGTATTATTGCCACATTTGTTTTAGTGAATATGAAAAAAAATTTAAACATTTTCGTAAACGCCCCCGACAAAATATTAAAACGTCACACGTGCTATATAAATACACCGACGGCAATGAATTTGCCTACGTCGTACAAACGGAGCAGTGTTTAAACGAGACGTATTTTTTATTTTTAAAACTTCGGCGAAATATATATTACAGGCGGTTAGGCGAATACATTTTTTTAAATCGCTAAAATTAAGACGAACAATTTTTTTTACCCCAATTGAATGTTGATAATGTTTTATGAACCAAACGTAATTTACTTAAAAAAAAAAATCAATTATTCGAGTACACAAATACGTTTTTCGACGATTTATATGAAATCTGAAGTGTTGTCTGTGTTCTAGATATTAATTTTAAATTCGTTTCGAACGTGTTTATAGGAAATATGTCGATAAATAAAATGGTTTGTTTTTTTTATTAATTAAGATTCAAAATGAAACTAATAAGGTCGACTAAATGAAGAATACGTTAACGCGAGAAGAAATAATTTCAATTGATATTAAACCAACGGTAATATTCCATTTCCCGTCCGTTAATGTTAAACAGTTCAGTCGATTTTGACAATACGACTTATCGACCGATTAACGTATTTAAAAAAAAATATTTAAAATCGGGACTGCTGAAAACGTTATCTCGGATAAAATGTTTAAACGAAAAAAACGGCGAAATAATTCCCAATAATTAAAGGACCGACATATTTAAACAAAATGTTTAATAGATTCACGTCGAATGTTAATGGTTAATAATTATTACGCGCGAAGACAATGGAACGAATTGAAAATGGCAAATTGTCACGATAAGCTGTGTACGGCATTAAATATTGTCGAAACCAATTATAATCGGGAACGGATAAATAGAACGAAACAACGACCAAAAACCGTTGTTGTTTGTTCGACGTTATAAAAATCGGACGGTCGACCGACCCACACGAACGTAGAACATAACACGTACGACTCGGGTGAGCACCGTTCCCCCGACGAATATTATACGATATTTACGAACAGACGACGACGCCAAGAATTTTTGAAAAAAGAAAAAAGGAAAAACGAACCGAAATGTCGGCATCAAGTTCGAAAACGGTCGTCCAGATTTTTCGCCGCCAATCGTCGTACTTCGGCCAACTCGTGCGTAAAACGGAACGTTATCGCACGCGGACGCCGCCGCCCTAAAACGGCGTGATTTACGGTTCTTCGGTCGTCCGTTTTGTTCCGACGGCCCGAATGACGACGATCGCGCCCGCGGTGATTACAAAACCGCAATGACACGTTAACGCGAATACGACATTCGCGAATAATGCGGCCGGCGGTTATGACTAACGATTCGATAACAATATGTCAATATTATTAATACGATACAATATCATAAAAATGAAATTTTAAAAACGCTTTACACGAAGTTATCTGTTTTTTTTTATCGCTCTTTATCGGTATAAAAATAGGTCTATATTTCATAATAACCGATCGTGTGTAACGAGAATTCGTAATAAATAAAAACAATACGGTAATGTATACAGGCTAACGTCGAACCGACTATAAGATTCCGAAGAACGATAAGAAACGGAACGAAATAATATTTCTTTATATTTGTCGGATGTATATGTGTGTGTGTACACGCGGAGTAGTTGAAGATTAGGGAAAAGAGGAGTTGATCGAAGATCTATGTTTTCCAAAAAACGATTTTTTTCGAATTTATGCAAGCATAATAATGTGTGTACGTATAGTCGACGTTATCGATATTTTCTCACACACACAACACACGTGTCAGTCTATATTCATATATACACAAAGTGCGGCTATTTACAATACATTTGCCGATTGGAGATTAGATTAAGTTTGTCGTAACGAAGTTATTATAAACTATACAGGCGTACGCCTGTTAAACCGTATACATGTTAGTTGTTTCGGTCATTTTGTTTACATTCGCACTCGGTGTTTGAATTGGTTATTATGCTACAACGCGCCCGCTCGCGACGTTTTTTCCGTTTTCAGCGATTTTCAGCCGCCGACAAACGCGTCCTGGTGTTCGAGCGCCCCCTGCGACTTTTATCTATTCTCGAAGATGAAAGCCACGTTAAAAGGAACTCGTGGGGCTATTTAAACGCCGAATTAAATTCATTAAATTAATTTAAATTCCAACTACGAGGACGTTCAATTCGGACAACGCGAGAACGCAAACAACAAACGACCAAAACGGTCACATTTCATATCATTTCACGCGAATTCCATTATATAATTGGTAGGGACTTTGTCACAAACTAATTCTACGCTCCAACCGGCGGACAATTATTTTTTTAATAAACACATCGTGAATACATACAAATATATACATTTGCTAGCAGCGACAGCACTGATCAATTCACTCATCATTGCACGATGTATATGATCGACACGTATTTACATCGTATAAATCGAAACAAAATGGTATTGAATTAACAATATGTTAGGAAAAAAATAATCCTAGGCGTACGCACGTTTTATCGACACGGCAGAGACGAAAATTTACTAAAAAAAAAAAAACAACAACAACAAAAATTAAGTTCTTAGTCAAACGATTACGTCATAATTCGTTCTTCGAAAATTACTTATATGTACGCATAAATATTGCAATAATAACGAATTTCGCGTTTGCGTATGAAACGAGCGTACGAGAAATGATTGAACGTCAGGCCGTCTACGATATTTTTGAAAAAGAAGCGAAAACCACGACGATACTCGCTATTATTATACGCGGCACAATATGCGTATACGTCGTAAAAACCCGCCAACGCGGTACCTACAATTCGACGATTCGACAAAATGATAACCGAAATACGTTGAAATTTTACGTATACGCGAATAATCGAACGTAATTATCGGAACTGTCGTTTCGAACATTTTTTTGACGTATTTTGCGAGTTTCCAATCAATTTTAGATCCGATTATAAAAATATAACGTTTTTCGTTTGTAAATATTAAATACGCAAAGGGCAATACATTTAAATACGACTTTTGAAACAAAACTATCCGCAACCACGAAAACGATCATTTTGAGAAACGAAACGTTTTAAAATCCCGCGATTTATAATATACAGATATTCGTAACACGACGAATATCACGCTACAATATTGACTTTCAAAAGAAGTAAAAGAAGCGTATTTTTATATAATTATTACTAAGCGATTGGGGCGACTAAACGACTGTTTTAAATTTCCCAACGTAACGTGACTTCCGAAAAATAAATTTTCAGTAACAGCGCGACGATGATTCGATCGTTACTCTCGAAGGTAACGCGAGTAACGGTAACCGCGTGAAAAAGTCCTTTTCTCAACGCTGCTCGATGAATATTTCACGAAAACCTTAACGGGAAATTGGGAAGTATTTCGCCCGGTAAACATACGGTACTCCCGAATGATACGCGGTCGTGCGCGCACATTGCCTACGTGGAAACGCCGTGGAACAAAACGTTTTTACACAGCCTCGATACTTATCGATTTAAAAACGAAAAACACGTATACATCGGACAAGTTCGACGACAATACATAAATTTTTACTACGGTGGCCGCGTAATTTATGGCCGAACGCGACGCTTAACTCGAACAACGGATAAAGCGACGCGTACGAAGTGTTGCGGTACCGACGCCGTATATACGACGTGACCCCAACCGATTTCGAAAATCAATCATACTTTCATCGTGGCGTGTGTAGTCATATATTTTATCTATGTGCACGAATAACGTGGTTTTACGTTTCTCGAAAAAAATCGTAACACGTGGCGATCCAAATATATATATATTTATGTTGAACCAATAAACTCGTATAAATTCGGTATAGATCACGAAGTTAGGAGAACAAAAAACGACATCGACCGGATAAAGACCGTAATTATAGGAGTATAGGAATTATAAAACAAATCTTCGTCGAAATGTTCGTCTAGCCAATCCCAGATTTCTATTTGAAATATTCACGACGCGCTTACGTTTTTTGTTTGTTAGGGACGATGGTGTGCTTACCGTAACACCGTTTTACAGTAATAAAATATTAATCGCGCTCGTCGCGGGTTCAACGTGATGAACGTATAAAACTCGATATTCGGAGGCGCTCGAGATATTTCTAGGGAAAACGTTCGACGCGACGATCGGCGAAAAAAAAAATACAAAAGGCGCGAAATGTCGACGGTTACAAATTGACGGACGCGTTAAAAGAAAAATAAACCCACGACGTACTGGAGAGAAACTTAATAAACAATACATAATCGAGACTTTTGTCCGTTAAATATAAAGTCGCGGCGACGAATAATGTAAAAATTACGACCGCCGTGACGCACGCACAAAGTCATTGGCGTTCGAATTAAATCGCAAGACACCGTCGTCATTGTCCGCGGCGGCGAAACAACGATTTTAGACGAAAATGTACGCGTTTTCTTCTTTTTGACTATTATTAATTGTCCGTAATTTTCGTTATTAGAGTTGCGGCGGACGACAATAAACATTAGTATACCGATCGACCAATTTTCTCGGTCGTTTTATAAATTGTTCGCATTTTCGTTGTCGGCACACGCGCCGTGATTTGCCAAGCGTATATTTCGCAAAATACGTCCGCCGCACGTTTATGTCGATGAGATCGATGTTATACGAACATATTATGATTATATATATATTGCGCGTTTTAATCAACGAGGAATTTACGTCGAAATCGTCGAGGTTTTTTTTGTCGATATAAATATATATTAGGTCGTATCCAAGGAGAATAATCGTAATAATCTCGTTTTCGTCGGACTGAACATAGTAAAGATACGTAACGTGGCCGGCCATTATCAATAATAACACATTTTAGTTCCATTCGAGAACGGGTAAAACTCGATTCCATAAAATACGACGCATTGTACATACACACGCTGTCCTTATTAGCTTCGAAACGACTTACCGGCTGTACAGCTGTGTGGATGAAATGACGACGACGTTTACGCGTCTGTTTATAAAAAGGATACAATTAACTAGGTCTGTGATCGAGTTGAAAATTTGGTCTTGAGGCGCGTTATAGAATTTCGAGAAGTCTTTCCGGAGGTCGTGGAACACGTTGTAGTATTCGGGCAGTTCGATGTCTTTGATGGACGCCTCCCGATGCAGACACTGACGGATGGGAAGCTGTCCGTCCGTCACTATTCGGAACATGGGCGCTTGAGGTTCTATATTCAGCGACTTTACGTACGTGTCGAACTGAAAAAATAAAAATCGTTTATAAATCGAAATAATAAAAAAAAAAACAACGCACAAACGAATCGCCAAATCTATTTTGTTGTAACTTTTAGAATTAACTAATTAATATTAAACGAACGATACGCGCGTGTACGGCGAGATTTTTAAAATACAGAGAGGTTGGGCGAAGGCGGAATAACTTATTTATTTCCAACAACGAACCTTCGGACAATAATACCTATACATTGTCTATAAATACGGCGTAGCGAACGAACCGTCTGATTTGTGTTGCGTAGAAAACTATATAATTTGTAGTACATTATTGTATTGACGAGATATTTTTCAGTCCCCCAAAATAAACTCGACGGAAATTTCTGTTCGAATATATTTGAACAATTACGACATTTCGGGAACAACGCGACATTCGGAATTGTCAGCTACGAAAAATAACGACTTTTGTCCAGGACCGCGAATTATACCGTATTTTAGAACGTACGTAGGCTTTTAAAACAACTACCTCGTATACACTAAAAGCCAATAAAAACGTAAAAGTAAACGAGCTAACATTACGACTAGTTAGCCTAATGAATACAATATAATATGCCGGTCAAACTAGTCCGGTCAAATGTCGAAAATATCGATATTGTTGAATAATCCGACCAAAACGAGATATCGAAGCCGGTAAAACGTGCAGAACGACTAGGAAACGCTATTACTTTTGCGTAACGCGAAATTTCGGGTTTTTTTTTTTATTAATTATTATTACGATTTCTTCGAATTTTATCGTATTATATACGGCGTGTTCGAAACGTAAACTTTCGCGCATAGTACGTAAAAAAACCACTACAATAATGATAATAAAACGTCGACGAAACGTAAGTAGGTTTGAAAATCAAACAGAAACGAGAGGAAACACCGTAGACGGCGGAAAGAAAACACGATTCTGGACGCAGAATAGAAAGACTTATCGTTATTTTCGGGAAATGACGCGCGATAGTGTAATATGACGTTATCGTCATTTCGCTTGTTCCTGTATTGTACCGGACAACCGCTCAAAAACGGGAATATTAACCGTTCGTAAAATAACTTTCAACACGTTTGCGTAAAAACTAACGCCGTTCAATTAGAAGATAGAAGTATATGGCGCGTAAAATATAACTGGCGGAGTTAATAAAAATAACTCGTCCTAACGTTTTCAGCTAGTTAGTGTCCGACCACACCAAATTCACGGTTCACGGTGTATTAGATAAGTACGCAATTTTCGCGAGCATCTTTAAGACAGCTTCTTTCCCTTAATAAAGTATATATATATATATCGGGATACATGCGCCGCGAGTGTGACGACGTTGAATATATTCCGAAAACGAAACGTCGAACACGCGCGTCCGACACGGCTATACGACGGCAAGTGGAAGGGGATGGGTAGGAAGGTGCGGATGGGAAACGAGCGGAGGGATAGGTGGCGGACTTAATGACTTCCGGTCGACTTTGATTGACTGCGACGACGTGCGTGCGCGTGTGCGTGCAATCTAACACGATGTCGATAACGATCGCGTGAACAATAAAAAAAAAACGACAAAAACCGAAATGAAAAACCGCACGAAACCCGCGGGCCGAAGACGACTGGTCCACGACAATAACGATATAACAATAATCGTAATCGTAACAATAATGATAAAGATAACGTGACAAGTCGAGTGGGAACCACCATCGTCGTCATTGTCGTCACCGCGGACGTTCGTTTTTATGTTTTGCGCGTGGCTCGCGTCCTTATATAATCTTCGGCGGCGGCGGCGGTGGCAGAGCTCGACTCCGTCGAGAGGGCCATTGAACCGCGCACAGAGCGATCGTCGTACCGAGCGTCCGAAAAAAGGCTAGAGAAAACCGCTCGTGGTTCGTACGTAACCGACCGCGTCGTCGCGAACGCTCCGTATATAGCGACACCGGGCGGTCGACGACGTGGCTTCGGAACCGTACTTACACGACGGGTTTTCGGGTTAACCCTTCCCTCTCCTTCACCGCACACGGCCTGTCCACATAGCGGAACAATAAGACAATAAGACGAATTCAAACTGAAACGTACCTACCATACAGAACGCGAAAACGCGTCGTCGTCGTCGTTTTATTCGGCGTTAGATATTACGCCACGCGCGCCACGTGCCCACCCGTACGCTGTGTACAAACCCGACGGCATTAGCGAAATCACACCACGAACGTCCGGATCGGATTTACGGGCCTGAAACGGCCATAACGGCCGACGCTCGAACCCGATCGACAGCGGGCAAAATGTCAGAAAACCGCTAAACGACGACGAATGGACGAGCTTTCGTGCGTAATTATATTTCAATGCTAGCGACTTAAATATCGCCGGATAAAGTGAACGGGACTTGGGCACATAATATATCGCGGCGCGTGGCAGAGTATATATTTAGAAAATTTACCGATGTATACCTTGACCGGTTTCGTTTCCAGATATATTATCTACAATATATATATACATACTAAACTTGGATCAGGTATACCCATACTTAAAGTAAAAATATACTAAATTGTCGGTTAGGATATATATCTGGTTATTATCGTTTGAAAAAAAAATTAATTTACGAACCCGCTTAGAAATGTACGCGTAATATTCGAATCATTGATTAATCGAAAATCATAGAACGATTGGTTACTTCCTCAAATACGTACGTTATAGGACATTATATTTATAAGTTGGCGGATAACGAGTACGCGTATGATTATGACGAAGTAACGAAAGTTATTTAAGCCAATAGCCTTATGTGAAAAGACGCCGGACGCAACTGCTAAATATTCGTTTTAAAAATGTTAATTGGCGCCATACCGATTTTTTAGTTTTCATTTCGTATTTAAATATTAATTATGATTTTTTTTTTAAAATCGTATTTGACGATTAATAAAATTGACCCCGTGTTCAATAATATTACCCCAGGGACGTGCGCAAGTATGTATTTCTAACGAGAAGGTGAGCGACATAAATAGTTTTCCTTTGTCATCCGCGGCGGCACTTATGTACATATATATATAAATTAAAGAGGTCGAGAATTTAAAGCTTTAACCTCCTTCCTTTTGTATAAACGATTTACGGAAAGTAATAGTTTTCGTGCATTAAGAAGCTCTTGTACATTTGCTCTCATACTAAGGCAATGGCTTCGTGGTTAACGCTAAACGATATAACGGTGAAAATAAAAAATTTTAAACATTCTATAATTTCGAGGCGAATATAAATGACTAGTCGTAAGTTAAAAACGAACATTACGCATAAATGTTACAACGATTTCGATAACATTTCTATTCGTCAACGGGAAGCGTAGAGGGAGAACGATTTCTACAGGACTGGGGATCGTACATTTCATCATTTACGTACGAATCCGAAATTGACTTCGCAGCTGGACCGCGCGTTTATAAGATAGTCCATTTATGGGCTGGCGGCCGTTTGAACGGACTTCCAAATACATCGGGCATGCGTACACGTGTATGTACGTGACCTGTCTTTTCTTTAAAGTACGCGCGCCAAAATCAAGGACTGAAAAGCGAAAGGTAAATAAAACGACGTCAAATATATACGGTAATAACGATGATAATAACGTCTATGGCGTTATGTTCGACGCGGGTCTGGTTACATGCGAACACTATTCCGTTGTTATTTTCTGATCGTAAAAAACCAATTTTTTTTCTTATACATATAGATCGAGGACGCGTGCTCGTCGTCCAATCCTCAAATTATGGATTTATCATTTGGAAGTTTAAATATATATATATATGGTATATTTATAATATGGGATTCCAATATATATTATTTCGACATATTTATAAAAGTAAAAAACTAGTTTCTATAAAAATTTCTAAACTACAACTAGTTTCATTTTATAACTATTCAATTTCGTACTCGTATCCACGATCTGGTTTCCTTAAAATTCGTCTAACCGGTCCCGTATCGTAAGTACATTGTATATTCAGATAGTCCGTTTATTCCCAACAGCTGATTGTAAAATAATTAAAACCGTTCGGCGACCATTTTCAAGTACAATACGAGTGTTAGTGCGTTGCACGTGTGGCTACACATTAATATAGACAAAATAAAGGCGCGAAAATTCGAACGTCGTCGCGGCGCGTAAATAATTTTCGCCGTATATTTTCGAACTATCCAATCTTCATTACGAATTCTTAACGGATACATTTCAATTCATACGTGCTGGACGTTTAAAGTCCGACGCATATTGAAGTGGAGAGGTGCACGACTCTAGTAGAATTCTCACCACACGGAGACCGTTTTATCCGAAGTGTTCGAGCGCGGTAACTGGAAATATCATTGGTGATTCACGCAATAATCGAATACAAAACGCGTACGCCGAAAGCGATTGCAATTTTGAAATCGGAATTATTTACGAAAGGGAATACGGAAAATAAACGACGATAACCGTTTTTATTCGTTTATTTCAGTTCCCGGTTATGGACAGAATCTAAGGGTTCGCGATTGTTTAAGGCGTGTATTACAGTAGAGGATATTATAGTTTCGTAACCGGCCCGTAAATTATTTAATAGAATAACGATAATAATAAAATTAAATTAAAAACGACGCGAAATTTGTTGAATACCTCGTCAGATAATTGAAGATTCGTGATAAACAAAAATCGCCCTGTATACTCGTTAGAAAAAAATATTGTTTACGATAATCAGGTTACGCTACACAGCTGGTGGACAAGTTAGGTTATGAAAATGGGTAGTTCGCGCCATTTATATATATATATATATATAACATCAAACTGTCAAGGATATCCAGTGGCGATCGTTTATCAACGAATAATAATGTAATCATTATTATAATCAACACATTTCGTCGGCGCACACGTATTACAATTATATACGTAATAATATTGTACCGTACAACAAGTAAACAGAGCTGCTCGCCATCGTTTTGCGCCCTTCCGTACGTATCCGTAATTATTATTATACCGAGTGTAATAACGACGCATATTGGACACGAATTTAGGAATTTCGCGTTACTACGATACGTAACAATAATTTCGAAAACTCGCCGGCGTTACCTAATTTCTAAAATATAGAGTCGCGTAACGCGCGTCCCTACGGGGGTTTGTTGTTTTATTCGTTTTTCCGTTTCCGAAGAACGACGGCGCGCGTATTTGTTTTGCCCGCGAACACTTTATCGTCTAGCCTTCGGGCGATTCCGCATAATTTACGTTCCGGTAGCGAATTCTATGGCGAGTACCGCGTTCGACGCGTTTGTTTTTTATCGTTTTTCCCGGTCATTTTTTCGAGCGTGACGAAAAACAAACCGACAATTGCAACGAACCTCGGTCCGTATATATATTTTCATTTAAAAAAAAACCCTTAAAACTGAACGCAAGCTCGGAGATTTACAACGTTTTAACGATATTCGCCGCATTCGTTGATCGCAATAACTACTTAGCGTCGTTTCGACACACAACGATCGCTTTCCAATTCGAAATAGAAATAAAACTCTAAAATCTAGCTCACTCGCTAATGATTTCGAATCGAGAAAAATAACTTGAAATTTTTATCGTTGCCAATAAAAACCCTGTTCCATTCCACCTCCCCACCTTCATTCACCTCGTAAACGCGCTAATACTAACTGAAACCCTGTCGGGCGTTTCACATTTTACGCGTACATCGACATTCCGGAGAAAACGTTTGTTAAAAAGGAAAATTGACCACGAAAATGTTGTACGATATAATAAATACGCGAAAAATCGACGAAATTTTTTGAATTTTCGATCAGATTCCATCGTAATCGTATAGCGCGTCGGTAATTTAACGAATTTTTAGTCACTTCAAAACTACGGGAGATTTTCGGCAATAATATTACAAGCCATAACGTATGTATAAATATTTATGTGTACGTTCGTTTAAATAGACGTATATATATATACTTTTTATGTTATATATAGGTACACAATTGTGAAATTATGAATTTTGAAGCGTGTGAATCGGACCGAGGGGACCAAGGATGTTACAACTCTCGTAACAATATACATATTATATATATATATATAGCCAAAAGACTCTGTGCCGCAGTCGGCCGAACCGAATTACGAATTCACCACACCGTATACAATAATATTATTGTGGCGAGGCAGCGTAAATTGGTGCAATGACCTTCCGGTGATGGTGCCAAAACAGCAGCGGAAAGTGTTTGGAAGAATTTTTGTTTTTCCAAATGTCGCGTAAAAATTATAAATAAATAAATATATATATATATACACACACGTGTATGTTTGCGCACACGCGCGTCGTTTTAAATATCGCCACGTGTTTTCGTGTAAAATTTTTAAGATTCCACGTGCTTGCATATTTCGGGTAATTTTTTATTTTTAAGTATACCTTTCCCGCAGTGACCCCGCGGTCGAAAAGTATAGATTCCACGTGTACCTATATACGTATATAAATATTATGCAATAACCGTGTCGAATCACAAATTAACAATACTTATCGATAACGGAATATTCAAATATACGTATATACTAAGAAATATACACGAAAATTGTTTTGATACGCGGCGTCAATGGAATTTCTTAATCTTTTTGCTTAACTAGTTTCGTCGTACGGCCGAAACGCCAACAATACAAAAACATAGACAATTATCCCGCAGCGAACACGGAACCCAGATGTATTCCCCAAAAACCGAAATCAAATTTCGAAAAGCCGAATTGTTCGAAAACTGTCGAGAAAACAACGCGTTTTTGTTTCGTTTCGATTTTGTCCTCTACGTGCAACGGAGGATCCGGCACAACAGCGACGACAAAATATGCAAATGACGGGTAAACGACACCGTGAAACGGCGGGAGTTGTCCTAATAACGCTCTAACTAAGACCACAACGGTATTTTTATCTGTTTATTTTGGGTTCAGTAATGTGTGGGACATTTTCGGTTAATAGTGGCGCGCGAGGGTGTGAAAAAACTATTTGGATACGGAATACATAAATTTGTTTTCCATTTTAGAAAATATTTTACACGCGGACAACAACGTACCTTATGTTTAAGGAGTATACATTTTGGCATACCTTAACCTAACACTTATATATATATATTATTCATAGTTTTGGTTTTAAGTGGACATCGTTTCCGACCAGCTCTCCAAGTATATATGTTTATATAATGAATGTGCGTACGTATATGTAAATGAGAACAGTAAGTATAATATAAAAACACGAATGTACGATTTGAATTCGCGTTCAAGTCTCTACACACACACGCGCACGCTACAAAAAACTGAGGTCAATAAGTTAAATATTGTCGGTACACACGACTACCATATAAACACACACACACACAATATAAGTATAAGTATATGCGCAAAAGTATACATATAAATTATTCGAATTCAATATACACCCTTTTGGTGACTCTCGAGACGTCAAAGTGCACTTCGTATATGCTTATTAAAAAACAAAAACGTAAAAAAACCAGGCGATATAGTAAAGGGCAAATCCGTTTCCGGCGACCGACATAATATACGGGCAGGATATCGTCAACAAGACCTGCCAGCAAGTATGAAATAATATTTTCGTTTCGCGTTATGTAAATGTATAAAATCGCTACGCAATATACATAATTTGTATAACGTTTAGACATTGTATATATTACGCGCCAAAAATCGAGTAAAAATATTATCAACGATAACGATACGCGTAAGCGGTCTATTATCCGATTCCGTATACGTTTTTGTTTTTAGTTCGCCGACGAGCCCCGAATTTTTCAACGGCTTTAAATTTATTCGCTTTACACAAAGCCAAAATGTATATACGCCAGCCGGAGGACGTTGTTGTCGTCAACGGTAACGGCGTAGTCGCTTTTGATCGCCAGTTCAGTCGGTTTTATACGAAATTTCGTCGCCCTTTAATTCCGACGCGAAATTAATCGTGCGAATATATTCTCACAACGAGTAGCCTTGATTAATTCAGATTGGGTTTTTCGAACGGTTTTACTTTTTTCATTTTTTGGAAGCGGTTTTTCAATATACTAACGAGTACCAAGAAAATCGCTAATTATTTTAAATACTTCGTTCCAATCAATTAAGTTTGAATTTTACCTTTTTTTTCACGAACGACGTGATTTTCTAAGGTGAATATATACGCTAACGGCACGAGAAAACGTTGGCGAGCGCAGCAATAGTGACGATATTTACGATATTCCGGCTAAGTATTATTATTAATTAAAGAGAAATACGGCTTTAATCTGACATAATAAATCGATTATTTTTTACATTTGACCGGTCGAATGTGTGCACAACATTGCTCGTAACGAATATATATTTTTGATCGAACGTTTCGTTTGCCAGTAAATATTCTCGAACGAATATTTATATATGTAAGCGGTTTTATAATATCGAAATTCGGTTTTCACAATAACTGGCACGCACGAAAACCTCAGAGTCAAACATAAAGTTCTCAAAAAGTGGAAAATAAATTGATTATGTTTTTGCGTCGACGTGTTCACGATTTACCAAATTCGATTAAATATTCGTCAAACCTACAAAGAACAGTAGATCACTCGAAAAACGTATTCATTTGGTGTTCTTCGTTAAAATTTAGCTTTATTTCCGATTCGACGGTTGTACTATTTGTTACGGATTCTAACGGAGTTAACTGTTTAAAGAAATTATAAATTTCACGGACCCGCCCTTCCCCCACCCTGCCACCATACGAAACAAAAAACAGTGACGACCACGAAGAAAAAAAAACGGACGACCCGAACTGAAACGCTTTTTTTCTCCAGATTTCGAACTCGGGTTCGCTTTAAACGGCCGAATTTCCGTCGAACGCGTATTTTTAACACTCTAACGACATAAACAACGCACATTCGTTATGGATTCCCTTAATCACGACAATATAATAATGTAATGGTCGGCGCAATTGACGCGATATGGCGGGCAAAACAAACGTACAATAAAACCAACATGGGCGGACGGCGATCGTAAAAAAAAAGAACCAATATATATATATATATATATATATATACACATAATATTTAAATTTTCGCGGCACAATTTCGAGGCGCGTTTCATTTTTTTTATTATCACTTTTAAATGTGTGTACTTACGCGCGATCATTTTTACGTCGGTCCTTAATAACGTATATACTACATAGGTATGTCACCTCCTGCGCCGCGCGCGCCTTTCACCATGCAAATATAACGTGACGTACGTCGATGTCATGACTCGCGCACGATATACGTACGAAACACGAAAAAAGAAAAACGGTAATACTATTACATCGCGAAAGGTTTTTATGTTTCCGACGTTTCACTCGCGTACACTTTTATTATACGCACATACATACATATAAATCGAATATACAGAGTGTTCGAAATGAGACACGTTGTCGCGCCATTATCTCCGTAGGGAAGGGGAGGCCGGGGAAACCCCTATTTTGTTCCTTTTTCCAAATCGAAAAACGCGGTCGACTTTTATTTATTTTTTGAATCGCTTAACCCAACGTGCGGCGTTCCGACCGAACAGCGCGGCGATTATCTTGTCGTTCGTGTCCCGCTGCTACGACGGATTATCATTTTTCGACATTTATTTTTTGTTCGTTTCGTTTCCATTTTAACACTACCGACGTAATAATTATTTGCCCCCTGGGTTTAGAAACGACTCAGGTTTTATTTTGTACGATCTCCTCGTTCCGCGTCAATTTTGCTGTTTTCGTCGTATGTCGTCTGACAATGACTACACCCCCGGGATCCCATTTGTTCCCCTTTTTTCCTCCAAAATGCGTACCCTTTGTATAATTAAACGACCAAGAGCCGTTTCGTGAATGAAACCGATTTGTCGATGGCAAGCGTCGAAATTATTGGTTTTTATTTTCGATTTTTTCTTTCCACAAATAATTGACTTATGTGTTAAAAAAAAAATAGAGCGTATTTAAGGTAAACGGGTCTCAAGTTATTGTACTGAGTTAACGGACAAAATCGTATTTATTATTAATTATTTATCGATATTATTATATTTAACGAGGCGACACTATTATTTTTTAGTTAAAAAATTAACTCGAAAAGTATTATTATCAAGCGCCAAATTACTACTATTCGTCACGTTATCGGATATTTTATGGTGTGTTTTCAAATTGTATATCGGAAAACGCGATTCGTTAAACGCGAAATTACGCTCCGACATACTAACAAAGAGAATAAAAATGTCACGAACGAAATAACACGCTAATTGCACGCCGGCTCAGAATCAAAACAATATTCGAATTATCTCTATTCACGTTTTAAAACCAAAGGCGAATCAGACGACGCAACAAGGAATACACGGAATTTCTTTTCACTAATTACATTTCTCTTCGATGCATTCAGAAAAAAGAATTGGAAGAAGTGACACCGTTTCCAAGGATTTTCGTGATTGTTGGATTCACGTTCCCGGTGTAATCTTTTATAACGGAAATAAAAGAGAATATTATATTGAGATACATAAATCGTTCTTGAATTCGAATGAAATCGTTTTCGTGTACATAATTATATATATATATATATATATATATATATATACACACATAACAATAATCTTTATTCGAAATCTCTCCCTCCATAAACCGGGAAAAAACCCCAACAAAAAACAGTGTAACATACATTCGACGAAATATGAACACTTACACACACACACACATATACATATCACATTGTACGAGACCGTCGTCGTTCCGTGACGGTTCCCACATTTTAATTTTTAGTATGCAAATTACGTTCGGGGATTTTAAAGGAAAAAATTTAACAACGACGCCCTTTAAACCTAAACGGCACACAGGATATTCAAACAGGTGTTCGGGAGCCCGAAACGTATAAAAACTGGTTACGCTGTGGAACCGATTATAGTTTTCACACGTCACAGTTTGGGGTCGAAAATTATTGAAAAATTATTTTTTATATAGCGATATTCGCTGGTGCGATAATCACGCCCCTACGAATTCTACGACCGATTAGTCTATAAAACGATCGTTATTATTATACAAATCGATGTGTTTGTTAGAGGGAACTGCCGTAGTTTTATTATTACTAAAAAAAAGGTAATTAACTTTATAAATGACATTGATATACGCGTGTACACACACACACACACACACACACACACACACACACACACACACACACACACACACGCCCAAAACGAAAGGAATAAATAAAAACCCGACACTAATTAATAGCAGGCGCAATAATAATGTAAATTCACAAAAATAATTAGTCTAGTGATTTTATAACGAGTATAATATTTTCGCCGCTGTTTTTATCATTTTTTTCAATTTTTTTTTAACGCGTACCCACTCGTACTCTAAATTGAACCTGAATTTCACGAAAAAACGAGTTTCACGATACGATGGCGTTTATACAATGCGCAACATACCAGTTATGTAAAAACTATTAGGTAAAAAAACGTACGAATAATATATATTTGTTTATGTATATAAATAACAAGCCGCTATACTGAGTCACGCGGATAGTCTTTTTTTCAAAATGTTCGTTCTCCGCGTTAAAGTGTGTGAAAAATGTCGTTTTCAACGAAATTTATTAACGTCCCTAAACTGTCATGGACTAACACTTACCGAAACCATACGGGATCATTTTGTTTATCACGATTCTCGTTATAAATTTTTTTTAGGCAATTTCGCATATTCCGTTTCATTTATTAATTCGTTATTTCAAAATTATCGAATTCCTAACGTAATAAATATATAAGTAACGTGTCAACTATATAATCCTATAAAGTGCGAATGAATAAAACTCGTATTAACTTCGTTCATTTTGAAATTCTACAATACCGAAATTATAAACCACGCGGTATACAGTGGACGAAATAAAATAGGGCTGGTAAAAGAAGCCCGAGTTTAAAATAAGAATGTACCGCATATAAACTATATATTATAGTAAATATGTTTTCAAAAAGACAACTTTTCGACTATTCGCGAACAATACGCGCACATTTTATAAAGATTTTTGAATGATTCGAATTCCGCAAGGACGTGTTAAAAAGTTTTTCATAAACCTTCGGCAGGCACGTCCGTCTACTGAACATGTTTGCCGATTGTTATTTTTAAAATTCAACTCTTATTACGCTCAAATAATATATACAAACAGAATTGAATAAACATACGAATATATTATATTTCGTATAATTAATTGAAACTAAAAAACATAACGAAAAAAATGATTAACACGAAATTTCTACGGTAATTTTTAAAAACGTATAATTTTAATTAATCGTAGTTTTATATATACACGCCGTATTTGTGTACGCTTAGTATTTTTAAGCACGAATATATATAATATTACGTACTAATTGCTTAAGACTTTTTTTCGAATTTACCCGAGTGTATGAAATTAACATAAATTACTTTAATTAGGCGTACGAAACGTGTATGAATATTATGTTGATACGAGCGGTGTTTAGAAAAACTAAAAATTGTTCGCCAAACGTTTTTGATTACATAAATATATTGTAAAATATCGGCTTTGCGCGGTAGTATAGTAAGTACTATAAACAGGACACGATCGAACAATTTTCCGACTTCACGAGGGTAAAATATAGATGTGTGATGAAATTATCGTTTACATCGGTACATATATCGTATTTATGTGACGAATACTGAACTACACGCGCCGTAAATCGTAATCGTCTTTCTCATTTCGACTATATATAATCGCTAAACTTGTAGCCAATCTGTATCAGCCCCACGCACACAGTGACCTCGAATAATTACTGTTAATTATTATTAGGCTCTTTCGTCGTTTCGTTATGAAATGAGAAGTAGGAAATGTTTTCGTTGGATCAAAAACAAACGTAGTTCGCGTACCGATTAATATTAAACGAGATTTTATTCGACACCGTTTGTACCAGCAGACGACAACGAATTACGAAAAACGTCGACGAGGTATTAAAATAATTAAAAATATTTCTTATTCGATAATTCGCATTGGGACGTGTGACGGTTCAACGAGTTTGGACCAAAATCAAAAGTCAATCGGTAATGAAATGTCTAATGTGACCGTCTATACGCACGATTTTAGCGAATTGATTTAAGTTTTATTACGACGACGTTTCAAAATTAATATTATCGAATTTGTTTTAAAGTCCATATTACTTATATTTCATAAGAAATCGTTAATTCGGGAATAACTAACGCTATTGTGAAATTCGACTATTACGTAATTTTCATATAAAAAATACAAATTTCAAAATTCCTTCTATAAACGTATACATTTACGATTAGTATAATTGGTAAAATCAAACGTCGATTAAAAATTCATACGTAGATTAGAATTACATAAATGTATAAAATGCGTTAATAAAAGCCGGTAAAACTGCCTCGTTTTACTCCAGGTCACTAGCTATATATATATATTACATAAAAATGTTGCAGATACTATATGATGTACTACGACTACTAAGGCCTAAAGACATAACCGGTTTCAATTTCCGGGGGGGAGTAAAAAATTTATAAAAAAACTAACACAACTAAGAAGTACTCGTATTGCATTCGTGAGATAATATTTCTTTGGAAATCGTGTTTTATATATATATATATATATATATATATATACACAAGAATATTAACGTTTATTACAACGCGTCTATTAACGCTTTTTTTAAAATCTCTTTTCTTACTAGTATTCAAACGTGTACTTGTATACATCTCGTAATAGATATATATAACGGAACTCGGACCGTAAACAATAATACGTCCGTAAATGATAAAAATAAATATATATATAAGCGTATAAAATGACCCGTTTGGGCGCATAATTGGAACAAAATCGTTAAACTGCAGCGATACACAATATTAATATATACTTCGAGTACGTTTCGTGCACGGTCTTCGAATAATCATCAACGACCCGCGAAACCCCCTCGAGTATAAATCCTTCACGAACGAATAATTTCCAAAGCGATTTTTCGACAATCGTTTGGTTTTCGGGAAGTCGCGATTCGACGACGTCTACTTCCATAATAGGAAAATGATCGAAATCTATTGAAAAAGAACTACGTGCACGGGTCAAGAAACAAAATAAAACGGATCGCGTATAGTTTTTTAAATAATTGATTCGACGGTTTTTTCTCTTTTCTTTCGAAACAATCATTGATAAACTGCCTGTAAACTCGGCCAATTGTTGAATGAACGTCGTCAGTTTGGGCCATTGCTAATAGACGTATGTAAATAACTGTGAAAAATCGACTCAGAGATACTATACTTATAGAGTGTTACGGGATTTGTAGGACACACTATATAATGTGTATATATATATATATATAGCGATCGTACAGGATGAGCACGGAAAAATTCGATAATAATTTGTCTCGGAGACTTAAACGCCTCGACGACTGTAACGGCGGCAGAGGGCAAATTCACCGGAACCGTCGTGGCGAATGATGATGACGATGATAATGATGATTATACGACGGTAGAAAGCACATTGTATACATATCTCTCTCTCTCTCTATATATATATATATATATATAAACACGGTATGTAACAGTGACTAGATATTATTATTATTTATATATTATATATAGTACAAAGAGTAGACGAGATGATAACTATATACAAATAAATACCGCATCATCATCATCATCATCGTCGTCGTCGTCATCCGTCATCATTGTTTACAAAAATAGAAATAATAGCTGTGTTTCGCCTCGACTTAATATACATATCGAGGGAGAACTTGTGTTTTTTTTTTTAAACGTTACCTTTACTTACAATTGGCTTCAAAACGGGCACAATTAAGTGACACCAATACACACTAAGAAAGATTTTTGGTGATATAGAACATCAAATATCTACAATTTAATTTATTTGGAAGCGCTGTGATCGAAATTGATTAATCTTCAGAGATGAACGCGATTTGAAAAATATCGTACGCATATTAACGTAAAGTGTATGTACACGTATAATCATCAACGATTTTGACGAAAACGACTGAAATAAACAATAATACGCTAACTCGTCGTTAAAAGTTAACAGTAAACAAGAGGCATTTTCAACTAGTCAAGCTAACAGTTAAAACGGTTAACTTGTCTTTTAGGTCAGTTTAAGAAAAAGTAAATTTAATTGTTTTAGTTTTTTACGAGTATTATTGACAATTTTATGACGATGTATTTGGAAACTTCGATAAAAACGTTCGCCTCCAATTTATCAACCGGATAATTATGATAATGAACAGTTAATCATGTACAGTGAACATTTTGACAAAATAAGTTAAATAACTAGTGACAAAATTAATTTAACCATTTTTCGTTAAAAAGTTCAACAAAAATTACGGTTGTAACTTTTTATAGCCACCTTTTCGTATTATATATATATACATACAAAAACTATTGCAAGTGCCCATGTCAAAAATGAAAATCATTACGAGATAAAATTCTTAAGGACTCAACATGCTGCTGTACTTACAAAACACACACACACACACACATACATAAATATACACAGTCATATTATATACACAATTATTCGCGTTAAAACGGGCATGCAAACGCATTATTCTTTATACCCAAGGGCGATATGTCCTAGTTTGTCTGCCAGGTAATATTTTAACCAGTGGTTTCTACAACTCGTGTATGTGCATACTCTGCGCGTTAGGTTTGCGACATCTTTCGTTAAAAATTATATACATATTCGTAGATTCGTACGCCGTGACGGCGCATAACGGGTTTACACACTTCTTTCGGTAGTTTTGGCCCCATAACATTTCGGTTTAGAAATTTGTATTCGTTTGGTGTGCGCAGCGTTTGTAAGTAGGACTCAAATTTTCGAATCGTTGAGGAAATTTCGAAAGATGTTACGATATTGATATCGGCTTTTTGGAAAACAAATCGATAGCCTATCAAAATGGTCGATATA
>JAIPRN010001663.1:0-14659 GCA_025469175.1 Geopemphigus sp. TES_GeoC_2020
TTTTTTTTTTTTTTTTTCGAAACACTCGAACTTGAACACTCGCTCGTAAACAACGGCTGTAGTATTACGCGAATCGTGCCGGCGTCGCGTCGGTCTAAATAGTTTACGACGATCGAATAATTATCGTCACGCGACGCGCTATCGAAATAATATCCAAAATACGCGTTACACTTCGTCCGTGTACCTATAACGAGTAGACGACACAGGTTCGTACGTAGCTTAAAGTTTCGGATTTGGGTCGGACTGTGATCGTCGCCCTAGTTGGTCGCCACGGATTGGCCGACAATGCGTTTCGAAAATTTGCGATTAAAACACTCAAGTTTTGAACGCCCGTGTTTCGTCACGTTTGCGCAAATTCGGTTTTCGCTTTACAATTTCTACGCGTCCGTACAAACGCGACGTTTGTCGAAAAGGACGTTTAACGCGCGAACGAATTGCATATCGCCGTCGAGTTTGGACGTCACTTGAACCGAAAAGGAGAAATATTTTATTTCCTCATTATCCTTTTACCTCGTCGTCGATTGTTACTCGCTTTTTTCGTTTCGTAGCTTTCGTCGTGACCTTTCCTTACTCGATTCTCTTGAATTTTTTAAGACGTAGTTTGGCGAATTTATTTTACTGGAGGGCGCACGCCCGCTATGCAAATAACAAGTCGGTATCGCTCTAAAGAACTACCTCTTTAAACGAAAAACAAATACATTATTAAATTTTTAATACATTTTTGAACGTAGATCGTGCATTCGAGCGTCGTCCCGTTCGGCGAGTACTTACAATTTTTAAAATAAACAGAGATCGTCCGTAAAACCGTCGCTAACAGTAGTTGATAAGTATAAAATCACGGTTCGAACGTCCGTTTTTCGTAAACGCGTATTTTAGACGGGGAATATTTCGAAATTTTTCCTTCCAAACACGTAACCCCTTCGAACCTTACGTGTAGTAATCATACTCTATATATATATATTTAAGGGTCCCGCGAGGTTCGCGTACGTACATCGGATTTTCTCTCGTTCTTCATTTCTATTGGTCGTACGCTCCGGTACACGTCGAATGGCCCGAAAGACACCGGCCGGTCGGATTGGTTCGCTACGAAATATAATAACGCGCGCCCGTCGCCGCCGCACGTTACGGCCGATACGGGCGAAACGTAATTTCCGTTTAATCGGTTTATCGTCGCGCCACCGCCGACGTCGCCCCCGGGGTTGTTGTCCCGGGAGAGTAATTTCGGGACTCGCGTACCGAGACGAGAGCGCGGGCGTGTTACAATATATATATATATATTTAACGCGTGTCCTTGACCCAGTTCGCGTCGGGGAGTCGTATATAATATTACTATCTACCCGCGCGCCGGAAGCGCCGAATTCGACCGCGGCCCGGATACGACGGCGGCTGTGCGCGAAATCGTTTTCCGTAATAACGCGTTCTACATTTTCGTCGGCGGACGACGGTGACGTTTTCCGGCTTACGGTACGCGTTACGCGACGTTTATCGGGAACTTTTACGTTACGAAAACGGTGTACCCGGCGAACGACGAAAACCGTACCGAACGGGTGGTCCGTAAACGCGGTAAAAGACTGACGACCTCACTGCCGCGAAATCGGAACGTAATTCCCACTCGGGACGATACGGTTGTCCCTAAGTGCGCCCTTCCCTGCGGGGTGTCCGTGAAAGGTACGAAGTACTTTGTAACCGAATATTACGTTCGAAGGCGATAACGTACGCGTCATCCCCGTAACGATTTTGGTGATGATACACGTAAGCGCGCCAGCGCATATTGTACGTATAGATATTTAGTCAGAATTCAAATTCGGTGGCTGGTCACGGTACAGCTGGAGAAAATAGAACGGTTCGGGGAAAACCGGTGGAGTGGATAGTTTTACCGGGGAAACGGAAAAATAAATAATCGATATTTCGGCGTAACAGTATTTCCCGTTGCGAACTTCGCGTTATTCCCGTTGTACGTTTTGCATTTTTCGCGTGCTCGCCGAACACGGGCGCTCATAATCAGATTTCGCGAAAAATTTCATGACCGTTCGTAATAAATCAAAACGTTTCGCGGTAGAATAAAAAATTTTCCCGTATTAAAAACACACCGCCGTACTCGTGTTCTCTACGACCTCACGTCTTATTCATATTTTTCCTTCTCTCGTTCTCTCTCTCTCTCTCTCTCTCTATCTTATTCTCGTTGGTTCTTTTTGCTTTTCGGCGTAACGCAGCGCTTAACACGATTTTTGAATAAAAAACACATTTCCTTTAATGCGTTCAACTCGGACGACCTTCGCGTTTAAAAACGCGAGAACGAAATAAATAAAACGGACCGGCGCGCCAGTTATTTCGCTCGACGGCGAATTCCGCGCCGATTAAGTTCGCCCGACAATGCGTATATATTCCGCGGGCGCTGTCGTTGTCGTCTACGCAATAACAACGCAGTAGTCGAACAAATTAAAACGCCGACCGCCGTTCCGTTGAATTATGGCCGCGAGACGACACGAATATCTATTTTCTCGTCGTGATGTTCATTTCGGCATGACGACACACGGGGTCACCCACCAGTCGGTTCGCATTTACGCGCGTTCGTCTTATCGTTACGTGGCCTAATTGTAAGGCGTTTGAGAGGATTTCAGCGGTTCCGTTCTGTTCCGGCATCGGCGTTTTCGCGGGTTGAACAACAGTGTTCCGTCGTGTTTACCGGTATTGGACCGTGGAATGTTTCCGTGTCGTCTTTTCCGTACAAAAAGAAACTACGCGCGCCAATAAGTCCGATGCAACAATACGCGAACGCGGTTCGCCAAATAGGAGCCGAGAATCGAATTATAACGAGTAGCCCCGATTGGCACGCTTTACCGTAAATGATTCGGAGATTCGTACGTTTTACGCGAATAATTTCGAAAACGGAGAGTGACGAATCGCCGCACGACGACGTTCGCTTCTCGTTATAATTCCGATACTATTTCATTCGGCGACATTTCGTTTGCTTAATCGCGGCGGTTCGTGTCCTATCCGTCGACATATTCGTAAGAAACGACGCCCGCGCCACCGTTGGACGGCGCTCTGGATAGGCAATCCCGGTACAGCGGTGCGTCGCGAAAGCGCCGGTTGACGTCTACCCGCCGCGGAGGGACGGCCAAGTTATTGCTCGTCTCGAAGCGACGAGACGACGTACGTTTCCCGGGTGGCGAATCGTAACGTCTCACGCCATAATCTGACCGAACGCTGCCGGACAAGTTTGGTCGTCAACTCTTCTTAATCGTCGTCGTTAGTTACAGATGCCCGTTCGCTCAGCGCACCTGGTTTCCGTTATTTCGGGCCCGAACGGTGTTTTTGGCGCTACGTATAAAACAGGACGGCACTGACTCGTCATTAATAATGTTTTCTCGTCAACGGTCCTTACAATGCGTACTCCCCGGGATGTCTAGTAAAAAATCCGGTGCTAAAAAACGTAACGACGACGTGATTCCCCGTCTAGGGTCAATATTACGTAACAGTTACCTCGGGTTTACTAAAAAATGAACGTCGTGCGTTAACGAACGTCGATTGATTTCGCGCAATCAACACAAACGCGCGTGTATCGTGCAAACTGTTGTATACGTAACACGATTTATTCTCGTGTACGTACGTAATACGAAGCGGGATAGCGCAAGTCCGTACTTCGGGGGCCGTATACACGCGTCGTCAAAAATTAGAAGTTATAGACGCAATCGATGAAAAATTTATAAAGAAAAACGACAAATCCGTTGCCTGTCGAATACTCGCGGGCGTAATTTACACCAAATTCGACGTCATATATATTGCGTACACATATATAGGTACGCGACCACGAACTTTTAGGCGCCTTCTTCGCGGCGAATTACTTAAGTAAACGAACATAATACGCGCGAGTTCGTCGTACAAGGACGACGTGAAAAACAAACACACGACCGCCGAATATCGGAGAATTTCGAAGCGCCACTGTAATAATTCGAAAATAAAAAGAAAGAGTAGGAAAAATGATGCTGAAACTACCCTATATGTAGGTGTCAGGTATGAGTGGGGGATGTGTTAAACTTATAACGAGTTATAACGTAGATTTGTTTTCGGGATCGTGAGTTCGAGAATTGTTTAGGAATATTGTTGTTAATTATCAAATCACTTACCCGTCCGGTCTTGTCGATTTGAACGAATTTAAAAAGAAATAGTCGTAAAGTTGACCGAGAAAAAGGTTAGAACGGCGAGTTCGCTTATGCAAATTCACCGACAATAAAAACGAGTCGAGAGGTAGAAATTCTGGTGTAGAGAACAGTCCTTGGTCCTCAGAATACCTGCTTCTTAGTGACTCTCGTGGCTGGAATGCCCTCACATTCTGTTGAAGACGAGAATTGTCCATCCCCGTGGGGAGACAGACGTCATCCGGTAATCCACCGATTCGCTATACTGAGAGCCGATGGTCTACCGACAGACAGACGGTCTAATGGCTGACCGTCCCGTCTGCTGACTGACTGCCTTGACTAACTGACTCTAGAGTGTAATTTCTGTTTTATAGCCGATTAATTATCGATTATTACGACGCGGCGTCCGGTTCATATTAAACTTCATCGAAATCGGCGTATTTTGTCTCGCGTTTTTTGTACGTTGATTGTAATTATCGTAGTCCACCGGGTTTATTGTTTTTCGATATTATTCTATTTGCTTAATAAGGAACACGTGTTCATTTGGTTCGTGCCCATCAGCGTGATATATTTTTTTATATAGCTGTAAATTGAATTAAAATTAAAATTGTTAACTTTTTTATCTAAATAGAACGTGTGAATTCTGCGATTATCGTGGGATTGCGACTCAGCCCCTTTTTTGCACGCTATATGAGATATTTTATTAAAATATGGTCGGTATTCCGAGAAGTTCAAACGTCGTTCTAACATTTATTAAAGCGCCATCTTTCAATATATTATTACGTCAAATTACGTCGAAATGTGATTATGGTATTGGTTCTTATAATAATGGATATCATTACAATACTCTATCCGGGACGCGTTTTCGTATTTGTGGTCCGTGGCTTGCCGAAATTTACGACGACGATTTCGCGTATGTTTCCGACGAAAATGGCGAGCTACGCTTTCCGAACTTAAATCTGTTCCGTCGGTAATGCGCACGTCCTTCTTTCGTTAAGTTCAAAGGCCGTAATTACGTTTCTCTATTCCCGGAAAAGTTTTCAATTACAAAATTGTAAAATATTGCGTCCCTTGGTATTCTCGCAAATGAATCGACGATTTGGAAAATCGAAACGCTACAATTTAAAAATAATATTTAACGACGTTTGTGATATTCGAAACTCTGTTTTCTAAATTTACTATATTACAATGTACGTATATATATATATATACATATTTGTGTGTGTGTGTTTAGATTATTATAATTAATTAATTTGTGTTTACATTTGACGGCGCACTAAAACCATACGCTATACAGGTAATTAGTAAGAACGCGTTTATATTAATGTACGGTGTTAAAATAATAATATAACGGTTTTAATGAAATTAATTTTAATCAAATTCGAGCTGTTCTTAATTAAGACACACGCGCTCAGGTTACCGTGATTCCGTAACGTTTTAAAAATGGTAATGATGGTATATAATTTTATTACTTCCTTCGCCGCGTTACCGCGCAATTAATGTTCGTACCGTTTCGTTCAATCCTTACCGTGCCATCTAGCCGTCGTTTTGATAAAACGGTGCCAGTCTCGTGTCGTCTATTCGTCGAAAAAATTGTTTTCGTAATCCGGTCGGATAGGAAAATCGCGCGTAAGAGAATTTCGTCGTTCTACAACTATATTGTATCGAACTAAAAAAACAACGCTAGTCTACTTCGCAATCGTTTCGTATTTATATATTCGATTACAATTTCTACTCTCTTTCTCGAACGACGAATAAAGTTTTATTGACGACGAATTTTACTCGTCGTCGGATTATTTTTTGTGGAAATCGTAGTGACGTTATTGTACAAAAGTAATAATTGACATCGTATTTACGGCCGTAAGTGTCATACGATGTTTTCTTAGTTCGCTGGGGAATTAAAAACGTAATTTTTCGTATATATTATTTTATTAATTTTGACAGCACATATTACGTTTAAATTACGTTGTTGATAGGTGATTTTCATAATATAGCGTAAACGAATCACAGCATAATGTAATGGTATAATTTAATGCGAACAAATAATCGTCGACACGAGACGGCGCGAGCGGCTTATTTAATTTATTACGAGAAATGTCGTGAACGGATGAAGTACGACAGAGTTCGAAAATTTGAATAAACAGACACGAATAAACGAAAAATAACTAAAAACCGATACGGTCCCTCGACCGGAGCGTAATTTATGATACACTAATTGTCGTATATCAATAGTAGATCGAGGACAATCCGTTGCCGTCCAGGTTTTCGTTCAATTCCAGGTCAGCATACGCGTCGTCCGAATTTTCGACGAACTTGATCAGTCCGAAATTCAAGAACTTCGTTCCCCATTTTGGTGTCGACATCTCGGCGTGAAACAAGGCGTCGACGATTTTCGCTATGAGATCACCTGTACGAATAACGAAACGGCGATTAGCTTATTTATGACGGTCCGCCGGTCTGTGTAATACGTACGAAAAAATAAAAAAGAATAAAGTAACGAAAACCCGGAGAACCGCGGAAAACGCAAACATTTTTAATATTTTAAATATTTATTTTCGGCGACTTTAATTGGTTCCGTTTATCGAAATCGAATCCATTAATAACATCGTTTAATCGAACCGTTAACAAGGCTGACGATAGGTTGTGGCGTTCGTCGGTTGAAATACTATTGCTCAGGATTACACGTTGTCTCGGAATACCCGTAAAAGGATCAATCGCTGACCATGATTGGTAAACTCCGGTGAAGAAAATTTAACGTAACGCGCGCGCTCGAATTCTATAATTCGTTTAGATCGAAATATTTTGATAAGCAAAAAAGCGAATTACGTTAACAATCGAACCCGAATGGCGTACAGTTATCGGTCACGTTTTCTTGACACTAAACCGTTGATCATTCGCGTTACATAAAATGAAATCGCGAAATTTCGACATAAAAGACACCCGGATTACAATTTAAGTCTACAAAACATATAACGAATCCGTTTAAAAATCGTTAGTAACACACGCGACTAAAAGCAACTTTAACAATGGAAATGTATAAAATGGACTAAAATAAATCGGTTTCTCTGTTTCTTATTAACGCTACTTATTGTTACGTCATTACCTTAGTGGCGCGTGAAAAATCTCGTTCGCTACTTTAGCATCTTAAATCTTCGAAAAGTTACGACAACGTAAATATACAAATCGTATAGATTAACATAAATTCACTCGGCGAGTTTTTCAATAAATTATCTATTGAAAAACAGTAACGTTCAATTTTATTCATGCCATACACGAAAACGAATCTATTTACGGAGATATTTATGAATCGGTTATTTATGGATTGTCGGGAAGTGAAATAATTGTTCGAAGGACAATTCGTTGGATTTTTTTTTGCGTTATATATCCAATCTAAGTTATATTTAATGGTTCTGTATTGCGGATATTCCACGTATAAGAACACAAAAGATGAGTAGGAAAATCACAGTTGCTACTGTGGTCACGGTCAAAAAAGCGAATAAACTAAAATGTTTGTTAATATATAAAAATATTTTAATACGTAATTTATCTAAACTACTATTATTATTTGTTCACAATATTTATCAATACATTTTTGAACGAAGTCGTCAAAACGAAATGTTTTACTTATTATTTGTTTTATTCCCTCGTTGTTTTTTTTTACCATACCTACTCGAATATGTTTTATTTGAACGATTATTGTTATTATTAAGTTATATAACATCGTAGTGTATAGGAATATGTGAACATAGTTAATGTTCATTTTCGAAAAATAATTTGAACAATTTAAGGTTTTTAGTTTTTTTTAAAATTATTTTATGTTGGAGGTTTGTAAAAAGAACCAAAATTCAACGAAAAGTAAAATAACTTTGTGTGTTTGCACTCATTGGTTAACAAGTGTAAAAATATAATCAAATTATTTCAGTAAGTTGAAACGTAGAATGCAGAGCGTAAACTGAAATTAAAAGGTATTTAAAAGAAGTACCAAGGATAATATATTTCTAAACAATCGTCCTTAGAATGTAGCGAATCTTAAATTGTATACCGTATACCGTCACCGTCATTAAATTGCCTCTAAAAATCGATATTTCTGCGTTATTTTATTTAATTAAAATTTTCTTTTTTTGAAATTTATTCCAGGAGTAACTTCAACCGTTGTCGGGTCATATTTTAAAATATTAATCGAGAAGAGAAAACTTAAATACGCGCGAAATATTTTCTTTTAGGCTATCAAAATATTCTTTCGACGCGTCGTTCAAAAATAGAGAAATTATACGTTTGAAAGAAAGAAACAATCGTATTTTTCGCGTTCCGTAATAATTATTAGTACGATATTGGTAGGTATTCCGTGGCATTAAGTTCAGGAAATATTTACCGGCGTTCGGATAAGGTCCAATTTGTTCACGCGCCAAAAGCAGAATTGGTTTTGGGTAGGAATAATGTCACGAGCTTACGGCGTCTCTCTTGATACGTCGCCAAAAATAGCGCGGTCTTCATTTTGCGCGCTCAAAAACGGTATTATAATTATAACAGTAATAAACCTGGAGACCCGGATTAGACACCGAGTAAGGTAAATACGGGTGATCGGAAATTTCGAAACGTTTTATTATTTCGTTATTGGCTGCGAGTAAATTTTATTCGTACGAACAGATATTCTTAATGTATCGATGATCAATAAAACGACGTTGACCGAAAAGTAAAACGTAAAAGTACGTTTATTTGGCATACGATGCAAATCAAAGTATACAGCCGGAACGAATCGCCAATACCCGAGAGTTATTTCGATAATTTCGGGGCCCCCGTGATAGCTATATAACGATAATAATAATAATAATTCATATTTGTATTCGCCCCGTAATTGTTGTTGTTGTCGTATCGTTTACCGTCGAGGAATTTGTTGTAGATGATCGCGTACGGCGGTAGCGGACCGATGCTGTCCAGCACGCAAATGTCGTCCGAGTCTTTGTACAGAACGTTTTTGTAATTGTAAAATGCCGTCGAGTCGACGGCTGCGGCGGTCACTTGTTTGTCTTGCACCATCTTGGCGGACAACAAATGATTTCCAGTCTCTGCAACAACGCACGCGTACACGGAACACGACCATTATTATTAAAAATATTACATTTCGCGGACGAGGAAAGAACAGAATAAACTTCATCGGGTGTTATTACTTCTTCGTGTTGCCGATAAGACGCGTTATTCGTCGGTCGTCCTACGAGAAACGTTTCGAAAATGAAAATTCGTATTTTTCGAAACGTTATTCGATTTCACGGCCGTTAATTCCCGAAAAACGGTCGTCGCCTGAAGAAATCGTACCCCCGACGGCATTATCAAACACGATTGTAATATATTCGGAAACGTTCTCCACGTTGAGACGAATCGAAAAATATAGCGTACATACACACATAAATAATCGACATGTCCGACGGTGTCATATATTGGACGTGACTGTTAATTTCGTTACTACGTTGTTTTTATACTCAACGCGAGGTCTTATAACTAATAAAATTACTCGATAACTCCGACGAGTTAAACCTACCGCCCTAGAATAAATAACTAGAGATTTTTTGTTTTGATTTCACGAAAACGTTTTATAAACGGCTTTAGAATATATTTACAGTGTCTTACAATATTCGAAATAAGTTCGTGTACACGCACGATTCGGTTTTATGAAATTACAAGAACGTTTAACGTTTATTTACGGTTACTATTTACACGTTTGCGCGCCGACGGTTCGTTTATCATTTTATTTCGTTACAGATCGTCGACAAATTTCCCCGCTAAACAATACACCACTCCATCGACAGAAACGGAAACCGACAATGTGAATTGTATCGAACGAAAGAATAGGTACGTTTACAAATTAGACGTACGCCGTTACTTTCTATATTTTAAACTAGAGCGAACTTTCTATCAAAAGGCGATTAGAAAAAACGTCGATTCTCTTCGGCACTGCGATTTTCGTAACACTTTTAAGTAAATAATTTTGTACGTAAATTTATATATATATATATGTATATAATGTACGATTTCGTAAATACAAACGTGCGACTTGTAATGTTCGTAAAAAGTGAAAACATTTTCAATTTAAGTAAATTATCAATATACAAGCAACATTGACGAATAACGATCAAGTACGATATGTCAATACTTATTAGTTATCGTCGAAAATGTTTTAAAATTGTATGACAATATCATACACGTATCAAATTTTCATTTTTTTTTAATACGATTTAACGTATTTTAATGATAACAACTAAATTGCTAATTCACGATGAAGTTGTACTATTTAACGTTTAAAATGGTATATATATATATGTACACGTTATTAGAAAAACGTTCTTATAGAAATATATCGCGGTCAGAGGTTGAAAACTTTATCTCTCCTTCTTCTCACCCACACCCGAATAAAACAATTAAACAAAAGTGATTTTTAAAAAAATGTTAAAACAAAAATCGAAGGAACTGAAACTTATTAACGTACCTGTACGTCTGACACGGTATTTTTCATTTCACTAATTACTAAACGTGCTCAGACATGAGCACCCGAAAATAACGAATATTTCAATAATCCGCGGGTTTTACAATTTAATAATCGACGGTACCCAATAGGTAACCGTCAGTATTATGTTTTTAATTTGCGACCATTATACAGTGAATAACTCGTGTCGTATTATTAATGTAAGTGTCCAGGTATTGTCCGAGGACGAAAAATAAGCGCAATTTCGTTACGAAATCCGTCGGATATGCGTACATTTGACCGCAATTTTATAAGCACGTTGATTCGTCGCTACTCGCGTCTTGTTCGAAATAGAACACCATTATTTCACGCGCAAATACTTTTGCTATTATTATTATTATTATTATTATTACGATTACATTCCGTGTACCGGAATGTACGCGACACGCATAATATTTCCAGTTCGTTTCAGGGGCCACGCGTGCCGGACGGACGTTGTTTGATTATCATTATTATTATTATTACGTACAAACAATTTTTCCCGAAAACTCCGTCGAAAATCGAACAATTTTCGGCGGCGTCGTCGTCTGGGACGTTTCGTTTTGTCCATCCGACTTGTGACGTCCGTGAATTTCAAATGACCCGTAAACGAACACGTCGCTAGACGATTGGTCGTCGTCAACGGTTTTTTTTTTACATACCATGCGCTGTACACGATTTGCGTCGATAATACAAATGCGTCGTTTTCGATCGACTAATCGTGGCGCGGAAGGAACGTGTAACGTACTTATCGTGTTTCCGAAAAACGACGAGTTCTCGCCATGCACCCTGAGCAACTTCTGTATCGTCAGGCTGCTGCTGAGCGAATTGTTGCCGGTATATCCGAAATTGCTGCCCCTCAGGTCCAATATCGACTTGACGGTTTTCCTACATACGTATCAACAAAACGGACGCGTTATTCATACCCAGTGACGAGCGCAAGGCGTATCCGATTATGTCGCTATGTGTAAACGTTAGTGTGTCGTCTAACTTAACGTCCGTGTGCATGATGATGTCCGAATAGTATCCCGGGCGTTGGGCCGCGTTCTTGCGATGCACGAACACCGGAGTGACCGGCAACAGGGCGAACTGTTTGACGGGCAGACTTTTCATCTTCAAGTATTGCATCGGATTCAAAAAACCTATAACGCACGCAGAAACCAGCGTTATTAGTTGAAAACATTACGGGGCGAATGACGACGAGCGGGCTAAAAAGTCGCGTTTTTTTTGGAAAACTCCAAAACTTAGAGTAAGCGGTTCCGGAACGACAGAGACGATCGACACACGTTATCCTTATGTCGTTTCGTAGTACGGAAGCATTAACGAGTTCGAAACTCGTTAATTGAAATTAATTACAAACAAATTCGAACGTTCTATCAAAGTAAATTTGTTTAGCCGTTGTTTAGAACTCGCGAATTTCGATTTTAGTCTACTCATATAAGGTGATAACGTTATAAGTGCAACGCGTTGTATCGTACGAATTCCAAGTTTTACTATATTTTTTATTGACGGTGGGAAAACGTTGTTCTTCAAAATTCTGTACCGTCATTTGTCGTAAAATATTTTTAAAAAATCCGTTCGTTACGTTCACATATAACTGGCAATGCGTTATTTATATTATTGCGTATCCGCGATCAAATTGTTTTAATATAATATTAAATTTGATTCCCGCCAGTTATCAAAACGTCACATATCAAAGGCGTGCGATCTACTGATTCATAACCGGTAAATTAAGTTTTAAAAAAGTATAGAGAATTTATTCGCTTTGTATTTAATGACAATTTTTCGACTTTAGGCGCCTAATATCCTATAACGTACAAATGTAATAGAACGTTCATTAACGACGATAATTATTATTTATTAAACGTTCCGGAGTTAAACGCGTGAAACGAAATTAAAATGTTTATACGCCAAGGGTTCGACGTATAATAAAATAATTTACCGTTCGTTTTTTGTTTGATGAGATCAATAAGCCTATAAAATTATTTCCTATCAATGAGGACGACGACGGCGATCATGACGATTAATAAAATAGGTACAGCTAAACGACTACGGACGACTAGCGTTTTGTGTAGAAATTTACATAATAATACGAAATACGCGTTATTGTATTATAAAGATCGTAGAAATGGCACAGATTACTGATTAGGGGAATACTCGCGTTACGAGTTATTTACTGGGTTCGTACACGTTTGGATCTTTCGTTCGTTGCGCGTAATGCACCAAAACGACTAAATTCGCGCCGTTTTATTTCGCCGCGTTTTCCGTTTTGTTTTGTTTTTAGACATATCGCGAAGTCATTAATATTTCGTAGTTACAAAGCAATCTATCCCACGAGTAAAATACAAATTACAATTCCCTACAACGTAACAGTTCTCGTCTACAACGTACGTAATCTACCAAATTTACGAGTCGGATAATCGATCATATTCGATTTCAACCGTTCGTACGCGATTAGATTAAACGCACCGGGAAGGTAAAACGACCGTTTAAAAATAAATTACGCGGATAACGGTTTTTTATTACGCCAATTATAATAGTAATTATTAATATAGGCGCAGACGGGTCCGGCCTTGAAATTTGTGATTATTTTAATGAAATTTCACCAATCGTTGATATATATATATATGTGAGTGTGTGTGTGTGTGTGGTAAATCGAACAAATATACGAGATAAGAGATAAAACTTTAGAAAAACAATGTTTTTTCAACCTCTATAATCGAATGCCACGTATTATTATTCCATGATACGCGCTGAATATATTTTTTCACTCGCGTTATAACCGTATACGATCTGTTTTTTATATTCTATAAACATTATTAATGTAACACCTTAACTTTTTTAAATTTATTTTTTATAAATTCTATTTCTGTCCGTGTGACAGTTTTTATTTACCGTAATATGTTATCGAGTTGTCACTACGTTATCTATTATATAACGTACATATATCTACGTATGTTTGTGTGCGTATGTACGTGTTATATAATATAACTTAAATAAATAAATATACGCGTGTGTATGTGTGTGAGTGTATTATTTACATAAGTCGATGCTCATTAGCAGCTATCGAATCGAATTAAATACGTAATCTTATTAACAGGAATAACTACTTCGTTAAAACATGAACGAAATATTTGGTATTAAAATATAACGAAGAAATATTATATAAAAAGCGAACTAAATATTAGAAAAATTTAATTAAATTGTTTTAGGAACACAAATATTACAATTACGCTTAACCTATAACGATGACTACAAGATCGTTACGACGCGTATTTAATTAATATTTTTGTACGCGAGGAAAGAATTTCCGAAATAAATAATTTTTTAAATTCGAAAGCTAAGCGATTTTATAAGAAAAATGGCCGTACACGCGTGAGGTTCGAATTTCATTTGACAAATTTGTATACGAATAAAATTATTTTATTCGCGAGACTAACGGAATCGAACATTCGCAACATATAATAATGAGACGAAATATCTGTACAAAAACATACACACATATATATATCTTTTGTATATATATATATATATATATATATATATACAAAAGAACATTTGGTAATGAAAAATGACGTGTTAGCTAACTTTCAAAACTTATAAACAAGTCTCGTTTTCGTTTCGAAATTAAAAATGTATAATCCAATTAACGTTAAGTATTCATTGTGAGGTCGTATGTAATCCGAGATATCTACGTCTATATCTTACATTCAGCGAACCTGCCCACCCATAAATATTATTTAGCGCGCATAAATTGAATTGTTGAAATTGTATTCGCGCGAGTAAATCGCTGGAAGAATAACGAGATTATTTTAAACTAGTGTATACCTCTGGTACGCTAATAAATAATATAATATTATTAGTACCGACCTTGGTCACACAAAACAACGTTTCCTCTACGAACTCGCGAAATCGAACCCTATACAATTCGTTGTTTAATCGTTCGTTTCTATCAGGTTTCCATAGTAACCTGTATATATATATATATATATATATATATATATATATATATATATATAAA
>JAIPRN010001663.1:14759-41439 GCA_025469175.1 Geopemphigus sp. TES_GeoC_2020
ATCTATATATATATATATATATATATATATATATATATATATATATATATAAAGCGGAATTTTTTTGATTACGATTGAGAGATTTCCGTAAATTTCTTTTTCCGCATTTTGAGACCTAGCCAAATAGCGCTATTCCGTTTCCGATAAATTTAAACGCGGAACATTTCCGTCGTAATTCTTTGTACCGATATCTAATTAAACGTCGCAAAAATCTTATACTCCGCAATCATTTTTAGCGAATTTCGAAAAAAAGCAATTAATAGAGTAAATAACAATCACGTTAGGAGTACGTAAATGTTCGTAATCCGATAATATCGTTTTTCAAAATATTACATCGTCTTCGGGCCATTCTGAAAATGAAAAGTACGAATATGTATATATTTATGTGTAAAAAGTACCTCGTTCTAGTATATAATAACTATTTAGAGTCAAGGGATAATAATTGTATACGTTATATTTTATCTGTGTTTTTTTTTATCTAAGAAAACGGTTCAACGGACTTCGATGAAAAGTATGTCAAATCCGAAGTTTTCGAAGGTGAAAGAATAATTTAACTGCCGGTGCAGATAAAAAAGACAAATAAGAACCCGTAAAACCGAACGAATTAAACGTAAATCGTTCCGATTCAATTTAGCGAGCCGATTGAAACAGGAACTTCGTTAGAAAACGTTACGGTAACGCGACGCCGCCGATCTGGAGTCAATAAAACGTGTCGTCCAAATTGTACGGACGGCAATTGTTTAAATTGCGTTCGGCAAAACGATTAGAGGCGTTTACGCGCGACGATTTATCGTCTCGTTTCTATAAATTGTTAAGTGAACGGGGCTGGAGAGTTATTACTATATTATCGAACACGTTCGTTTCGTAACGTGTGTATGATATTTGACCAGAGTAAGCCGTTTCGACCGCGTCACTTTTGGCGTATAACGGCGAAGTTCGTATAAGTTTCAAAGTCCGCGGCGGGTATGTTCATTACGCCGATAAGACGTGTTATTGTGGTCGATTCGTCGTCCACCGTTCCGTACGCGTTATTGGTGGCGCCCGTGCGCGTACGAAACGCGCGATAAACCGTTCGTGCAACGAGTTCGGCAGGTGTTATCACATTTGGAACTACGTAGTGCAGAGCCGTACACTTGGAGAGAATACGACGTACGTGTTTTTTTCTCGATTAGACGCGCACGAATATCGCACAGACGTATAACGCGCTGTTTCCGCGCACCGACGACGGGGATTCGTGGTAACCCGACGGAACCACGAACGTGATTTAGGTCGATACGTTTCCGTTGTACGCGCCCGCTACGGGTCGCGTACGACGTTCGAACGGTCGTCGGCCGCGAACGCGTTCCGGTTAGATGATCGGCCACGGTGACGGTGGCGGGGGGGGGGAGACTACCCTTCATGGCGAACGCGCGACGACGATTCGGGCAAATAAGCGTAGTATGGTAGTAAGTCGATGCGGTCACCGTGGTCGCGACATGGCGTCCGGAGTCCGGTAACGGTTGGAACACGCCGCGCGCTCGGTCAAAGTTAATTCAACGGTTTCAACGTACCCAGATCGGCCTCGTTGAGCGTGAAATGATCTGGACGACCGTCGAACAGGTCGATGATGTCTCTGGACTCGTACATCAGCGTTGTCCTGACTTTCAGCTCGTCCTCCAGGTAATGTGCGACGCATTCGTACAGCTCTACGGGGTGGCTGGGCACCAGGTACGTGATCAACCGCAACGAAGGTTCCATTGATACCAGCGGGCACGGGTCTCGTAATACAATGTCGTGTACGGCCGCTGACGATCGTTGAGACGACAGGGAAGGAAAGCGCCGCGCGTACGACGAATAATGGACGGACCGTTCGGGACTTTGTGCGGACTTTCGACAATAACGGACGACGAAGAAATGAATTGGCGTAACTGGACGACGGTGGTAACTAGGATCGACGTCGGGCGCGACGACGGTGGGAGAAGATTTGGGCATCGGTTTTTTTTTTGTGCGGTTTTCGTTCGTCTCGCGCCCGCCACCGTGAACAAAACACGGAGTTTGGACATCGGGCGTTTTATCGGTGGCGGGTCGACAGATAAAACTATTTTAACGCGCGATAACGTAACAACAACGGCAACGCTCGACGCGGAGAACGGACGCGCGCCGTCGAACTTTACAACGGCCCGGTTCGGAGAGCGTTCTATTCGACGCGACGACGATTTTCTTTCGGGATTTTTTTTACGTTTAGTTACGAGCGGTACTACGCGTATGATACACAACCGGCTGAGTACGTTGATAATGCGTCTAGTAAATATTGTACAATATACATACACGTAAATATGAAAAAGTACGTGTGCGCGTATATTGACGATAAACGTACGTTAACTCCGATAAAACCGTACCGATATATTATTGAGGATAAGCGACAGACTCAGCTAACGGTCGATGTCGCCGTAATCATTACCGATCGTAAATACCGACGTACGCGATACGCTCGCCACTCGTCAATTGTTGCGTCGTGCACGGAGCGCATCGTGGACGTACGCGTTTCGGGATTTTGTATATTCGTCGTCAACGACGTTCGGTTTGTTTATTTACGAACACGTACGAGACGGTGGAAAATGGACGAGTTCAGACGACGAAACGAGAAATTCGATCGATTCAACGATGTCGCGCAATAAATACGTTACGGCGGGTGGCCGAAACGCGCTTTCAAACGTCGTACCGCAACAAACGCGCCGTACCGCGCGCAATTCCAGGCTCTGGTCCTGTACCTAATCTCCCGCCGTCGACTTATGCGCGCCGTGCCGAATTATAATTATTAATATCGTTTTCCCGCCGCGCGATTATTATTGAACACGACGGGCAGTGAACGAAACAATCGTTTTCCAATCGCGCAACAATCGATACAATAATTGATGTACGCGTTAGTTAGCACGTGACTTCGTACCCACGAAAATAGGTCATTTTTCCAAACGCGTTAATAAATTATTGGCTAAGTGTAGAGTTCTTTGGCCGAAAGTGGTGGTAATCAAGAGATTCAAAGTTCACGTTCTTGTGTATCGAAAACGTCTCGGAATCGACAATAACATTTGCCGGTACGAACGAAGTTTATTCGATATATCGCTAAATGTATATACATTCGTCGGACTATTATTTACCGCGATGTTAGACGTTCGAATATCGAATTGACCGCTTTCGTCGGTTAGGAAACGAAAATATACAAAAATACGCGAACGTACGTGCGAAAAAACTACGAAAACGTTTATCTCTCAGCTCGTAGCGATATATATATATATAAACGTGCGCGTGTAAAATGTATACGAGTTACTTAACTTTAAACGCCGACGTTTCTCGAGCATTCCGAGGTGTATTTACGAGTAGTGCGCGCCGGTCCGTTTGAGAGCTGCAGTCGGACTGGGCGGGACGGCGGTCGGCGCGATGAAACACATTGACGGCAATAATAATTACGCGCGGGCCGTTCGCGGCGTACGAAAACGGAACGGGAAAAGCGCACGTCTGTGGACGGGTGCAAGAGCGATCCAAACGAACGAAAGTCCCACCGACCGGACGCGATCATCATATTACACGATTGATGAAACCTTCGTCCGTCCGTAACGCGCTCGAGATACGTTTCCGCGTCGTCGCTGAACACGCGCCCGTTCGACAAGCGAACCGAGTAAACGGACGCGCGTATGATATACGCGTATTTATTATTTTTCGTAATTATTATTTATAAAGCGCGTACGTATATTCGTAGTTGAGAACGAAATTTTCGCAACAATATGTGTCGACGAACGGACAAAAAAAACAACCGAGAAGCCGTTTCAAATTTCGAACGAGAACGCGCGGCACGGTCGCGACGCGTGGACAGACGTCTGGTGTATGCGCGTGCCCAGTGTCCATATGCGTACTGAGCTCCATTCATCGAACAAGACATACACATACACACACACGCGTGGCGCACGCGCTCGGGCGCAAACACATACACGTATATATATATATATATATATATAATACTATTAGTGTATATACTTACGCGTTCGTACGTACATACAAGCCGGAACGCGATGTGCTAATGGAACGGCCAGTCAGGTTGACCGTTTCTACTACTGCTACTAATACTACTATCACTACTACTACCACTACTAACGTGGCTACTATGTAGGTATTTGTTCGGCTATAACCGACCGTATGCCGTCGCACTCCTTGACAATCGCTACACGAACACGACGTAGACGGTAATTAGTTTACGCGTGCGTGATATCTACTTACGCGACGTTTATTCGACGCGAGCGTAGTGTGGTGGAGGTGGGCGGCCACCACTCGACGTTTACGGGCTTTTCATTTCGCCGCGTATCCCGCGAACGAATATCCCGGCCGGTGTACCGGAAAACCCATTCCTCTCGGGTTTACGACCGACACACATATACCCGAACGAGAAACTGTTCGTCGAACGAAAACGCTAAACGACCGGTAACGGCACGTCCGATTTCCACGGTATCGAGCCGTTTACGACGTTCCTTTTCTCGTAATTTCAATAAACAACGTCGCCACCAATTTTACGACTCTCGCCGATTAATATTTTTTAACGATTTTTTGTTTACGGACAACCATACGGTTTACGAATACGATACGTACCGATAAGAAAACATTTTAAAGAAATAAAAACCGCTATTTCGTTTACTTCATAGATTCTTATAACGATACGTTTACTGAAAATTTTGGTTCGCTATTGTTTCGCTGTTCGCCACGAACCTTCGAAAATATAGAATTTAGCGAATAAAATATTTTTCGTAATTGAAATAACTAAAACTAATCGGAACGATTTAAATTTTTGAAAACTTAAGAAAATTATATTAATTAGGCGAATAATCGAATAAATTAAATAATAACGATTACGGTTCCGGTAAAGGAGATTTGTTCTATCGATCCGAAATTATTCGATTAACTAAAAGTTTTGCCTTTAATGCGCTGTAACGTTTTTAAGTAAAAACGGTGAACCGAAACGTGTGTTTCAATCACCAAAACATTTGGAGAAATAATCACTACACACGCGTGTTGATAAAAAGTAAAAAAAAACGTCACGAAAAGAAAAAGAAAATCGGCCGAAAATTAAAATGGAACGCGCGTGTATGTCGTCGTGTGCAGACCACATTTTTCGATTGTCCCGTAAAGCGTCGTATTGGAGGCGAAACCCGCGTAGAATACCGTACCCACCCTGTATACAAGTTTTGGCGTTAAGACCGTGCGATAAACGCTGACTTTTAAACAACCACGGACGATACGCCGTATACGCTTTGGAACTCTGCCGGATATAGCGTGGGGAAACGACGTGTACGCCCGCCCGACAAACCGGTATTCCGCGAATCGCTTCTTTCTCGTACACACCGTCTGTCGTATACGCGTCCCGAAAACGGCAAAAATTTACTGCTATATACACCGGAAATACCGGAAGATTTTCAGAAATACAATGCGCGCGTGATCTCGCGTTCGCTACATCAATGTCTATACGACGACTGTTCAGGTGTATATATATATATATATAAACGCTACTCGTCTGTTTACGGTTCGAGAATGTACTGGGAAATCGCCGAATTCGTCCTTCTTCATGCGCGTTCGCGGGACACGAAAAACCCGCAAACCGCTTCCGTAGTACGAAAATGATCGCCGTGTTAATCGGCCCGAAGTCGAACCAAGTGGCCAAATAAGATTTCGTACGGAAACGTACAAGTTAAAGAGCGAATTAATTACGTATTAACTTTATTAAATGTTTATAGATATATTAAGAACGAAACGAATACTATTCAAACACAACGTTAATGGTGGTGGGGATGAAGGGACAGTACCAACGAGTTCTCGGATTTTCTGGGCTGCTCGCGTACGAAAAATGTGTTCCGGCTATATTATCTCCGACAATAAAACCAGCGGTTACACGCAATTTCTCTACGGATACCAGTGTTAGAACGAACATTGTCAGGCCTCCGACAAATTGCGACCTACTTTAAGACATACGACGGTTATCAGAAATTACGGTTTTTTCGATAGGAAAAATTTGAAAGAGAAATTTCGATATGGAGATCAACGATAACGTTAACGAGATAACGATAACGCTGTAAATCGAAGACCGAAAATCGTGCTGTGGTAATCATTTTCTTAAACGTACGACGTATTTTTTTTATAACGTTACGCTTTATTTATACTCTGTGTATCCACGTAAACGTCATAATTAACGCGATTGAAATTGACCGTTTTGTATTGGACGTGGACATTTGTTATACGTTCACGCCAAGGAACATAAAATCGCCGCGTATCACTTAACCAGAAAATTAATCTTCGCGCCGTACCCGTTATTATTATATCCCCTCTGCGTTATGAACATTTAACGTAAATTGCTTTAATTTAAAAAATGTCGAAATTTTATTTTCATACGTTTCACCGAGAAAAAAAGAATACTTTTATTCAGGTTTCAATGTTGACGGCGCGGTGCCGTCGAATTTTTTCCATAACTGTTATTTACTCGTTATTAGAACAAATCGTAAACAATAATAGCGTGATTTGTTTTTACTCCGTAATTATTTTATATAGCATTAGTCCGATGTTCCCGCAAATTATATTGATGTTAGTAAATGGATTGGACTCGCGGCCGATTACAATTTATTGTAATTATCGGCCCGTGTTCCAAATGGAAATATAACCGCTGGTTCAAACAACGCGAAACAAAAGACTATTAATTATTTTGTCTTTCGAGTGTTAAATAATTTAACGTTTCCGATTAAACGTTAACGAGAAAATACGCGTCTTCCACAAACTGAAAGTTTTCGGCGTGGGAACGCTAATACCGTTTGATTTATTACAACAATTTACACTACTACGAGACGTATTCTTCTATTTTCCCGTAGGGATTTTGTCATCAACGCGATTCCATTAAACCATTGTGAAATCGGACGATCGACTTACCAATAATATAACAAATTTTATACCGAGAGTCGTTTTTATTTATTTTGGCTACATTTTAACTAAGAAAATCGTTAATATCATTATTATATATATATAACCTTTTTTTACCTTCTGTCGGACCGAGATTAGTGTTAGATTGATCAATATGTGGTTCGAAGTACGTACCCACTCGCTAAAATTCATCGTATTACGCGTACGTAGTTTAAAAACAATGTAACGTAATACGAATAGTGCTTGTATCTACGTTACAAAAAATGTTATCAATATGAGTTATTGCACTCAAAATCGTGCTTTTCGTTACACGTCATAAAAACTATTAAAATCCGAGCGCATACGTTGTTAAGTACACTACGTGTGTATTTTTAATTTATCAATATGTAAGTTTCCTAAAAACAACAAAATTTTAACGAGTACTACGCATTATGTTTGATGCAATCGAAAAATAATAACTACGAGGAACAATTCTGTTGGCAAAAAAATGACGAAATTTGTTACGGTTTTACGTAAATACTTTGGTATATTTATTATACGAAAATAACGCCATTTTGTTTTAAAATTAAATTCTGTAATATCGACGCGATTTGTATATTACATTTACCAAGGAAACAATATCGCGAATTACGATGTGAACTATAAATCGTTTGGAAATTTATCGATTTGAACGCAAAATCTAGAAATACATTTTCGAAATTACTTTCTTTTTTTTGTCCTTAGTATGGAAATAACGTAATTAATATTAATCGAAACATCCAATATGCTGTTCGTTTATTAGAGAAATTTGTGAATGTTCTCGAATTGAGTTAGTAATAATACGTATTTATATAATTCGGCGTATATACAGATCAATTCGTTATTATCCGTAGCCCATAACGTTTAATTCGTAAAACGGTTATTAAAACATATAATTAATGGACCGTAGAAAATAGAACGAAAATAATACGCGAAACAATTGAAACGGTACGTTTGATGATATTACGTCTATTGTTTTGTACAAACAAAATGATTAACACGACGAAGTGTAAAAAGTGAGACCAATTATTGAAAGCGGCCGACATAGCGTTCGAGAAATGTGATAATTCGAAGGGCCCCCTGATTAATCGAATGGAAATTTACGATACCTTAAATCCAGTGATTTATAATCGGTCGAATAATTATCAAATCGTTTTAGTGTTTCGATCATAAATTAATGGCGTGTTCGGCGTTGAATTAGGCGACTATAAAGCTTAAACCGTTTACGGCTTTTACGAATTCGTCGAACACGAGAAAGTCGGTTCGTTAATAACCGTAACGCGACAATTCTTGTTCATTGTTAGTATTATTATTACGATAGTCGTTTCAAGCGCATTTTCGGTTGCGCAACCAGCCGAACATAATTCGAGTTTAGACGACGAAAAAATCGTAAACAATCCGCTATGGTCTTAACGTTTCGCGGTTGTTGTATTTTCAAATTCTGTTTACGAGAGAGACCGACGATCGCACCGAAACGGAACACGAAGTACGGGCGCTTATTAGGCTAACGTTTAATCGTCTTCGCCGAGGTTTCGAAAGCGATCGGAAGTGTCCAAAGAACACGGTTGTTATAGCGACGTGTTTACACTACGTTTGCGCTACCGCGTGTACGTACGTACGTATAATATACAGCGCGTACCACGAGACCGCTTCACATCCGGTTATCGAATACCACTGAATCGACTTAGTGTGTGCGCACGCGCTCGCCCGTATTATTAGTTTTTACTTTTCGTTTTAGTCCACACTTTTACAACGTAGCCTGTCCGAGGCGGCCGATTGGAAATCCGCTAGACGTGTCTTACTGCACATTTCGAAATCTGGAAACTATCAATGACCACGCGATTAATTTCTCGGAACAGCGAGCGCACGATACGCGCGTACTGCTACACACCATGGGTATCACGCCATATTTTATGTACTCAGTTATACCTAAGCAACGTACGTTAAACGCATTTTTTTTAGTAATTTTTTCCGTCACTTTTCACACAATTTCGTCGTTGCGAAATTGTCGCGCTCTCCTATAACATAATTTATTTTTCGCGACAATTCGTTTCATTGCGTTCAAACTATATATATATATATATACATGTATAGTGCGTAACGTACCATATTAAATTACGCTCGCGCGTATTTGAATTCAAAAATTACATCGACTTCCGTCGATATTCGAATAACTCGGAAACGTTGAATCACGTACGAATTGTGTATCTAATCGCCCATACGGTGAAATGTACCGTACCTTAAACACGAAGGACGTCATAAATATGCAAAGGACTACTGTGAAGAGATGGAATAAATTAGACGGGGAGTTATTTCGAGAGGAACGTAGGAACTATTCGTAGGAAGACGATGACCGTACGTGAAACAAGTAATGTAGGATTATAAAGAACATTTCACGTGGTCGAGGCGAGTCGTTACGGGTAGTTAAACGTACAGTCATCGGACCGATTTGAGAAAGAAAAAACAGACTGTGCCGCCCGAACAACGGTCTTAATCGATAAGCGAATTAACTAGAGAATAGGAGAACGAAGTTTGGCGAGTACGACGTGTCCGTAATATGCTCGTCGTTGAACGACAAACGGGCGTGATAAATAATGTGTTGGCATTATCGTACCATCGTCATTATTATATTATTTGAAAACCGTAACAACGATATAATCTTCCTAAAACTGTCAATTGAATACGTCGCGAAACCCCGTAAATAATAGGGATTTTTAACAATAAATCATTGTAAGAATTAACCGACGAAACAGTTTATATTTAGTTAAAACATTCGCCAATAAGACCGTGTCAAAAACAAAGATTACGCGTCTTATCCCAAATGTAATTTGATCGGAAATGCGTGTAATATATGGTGTATTTAAAATTCACCTATATCTTAACTAAGACATAGTTTTATTTTTTCAATACGCTTTACGTGACACGCTATTGTTACGAGTTACAGTCGAATTAATCACCGTCTCTCAATTCGATTTTACAATTTTTATTTACGTACGTAAATAATTCGCTTAGTAAACGGTGTGTAATTTATCGTACGGAATACCACACGTTTAATAATTACACTTTGTTATTTTAACGCGATATACAACTACCACTATTGATTTCAGGAAATCGGACCACGAAACACGATGTCCACAAAAAATCGTAATATCGAATATAATTGTAAGTACGCGAAACGAAATTGAATATGAATATATAAAATTGAAATAGGTAATTTTTTTTATACATATATTTATAAGTGTACCGGCCACGTGGAGCAGTTAGATAATCGTTGTCCGCGCATAATTGAAATCTAATGAAAACTGTATTTTTCGGTATTTACCAATTGTCTTTCATATAGTCTACTCCCATTTTTTGCGACGAAAACGTAATGACCGTTTAGTATAAGCGGCATCTTGCAGTCACTTTTACAATCGTCGTCGTTGATTTCGGGAAATCGGACAAAGAAACACAAGGAAACTAGCTTCAAATGGTTTTCCATCTTGATGTTCTTTTCGTCACTTTCACGATACTTGAATAATAGTAAATCTATTTTGGACTTCGATTTTGATATAATTATTCGCACTATCTGAATTCATTTGTAACCAATAGCAAACGTTACAAAAATAAAAAATAATCGTCGCTAGGCAATTTATTCACACGGTTAAACAATAGCCAATGTTATGTTCTAAACGCCATTTAAGAAATTATTTTAATTATATATCCGCTCCATTCTACCACGTACGAATATTTTAATACTATTTAAAACGTATATATTTATTTTTTTATCGTATAAGTGAATATTGTTCGTGTTACGAATTATATTAATATATTTTCGACGAAATTGATTTCCGATAAATTTTCGTTTTTTTTATAATAATTTTATATTGCGATCATTCCGAAAAAGCGCGTTGCTTTATTAATGTCTGTACACACTCGTAAACAACTAGACACTGGCTGTGTAAGTTTAGGTAATCAGCTGGTACCATAATAACGTACGAGAATTGCGAGCACAAAACGTTCGTATATCGATAATTGTGCGTCAATACACAAACAAAATAAATAAAACCGTCGACCGTAACTTATTATTAATACGAGTACACGTTATTAACATGTTTGTCGGACAACAGGCCAATCGACATCGGTCTCAGTGTGGTTAGTGTGACAATATTAAGAACCGAACAACTACCGCGAAACATGGACGAGATTCAAAGAAGAGAGTCGTTTATTTCAAAAGGACCAACGTCATTAATCGTGTTTCTCGATCGATCGTCGTCGATTTGAATGAGTCGATCGTCCATTGAACGCACAGTACGTTGGATGAATCGTATCTCGGACGACGTATTGTCGTTTGCGCCCAACGGAATCGTTTACTTCTCCCCATTCGGCGACATCGGCACTTAATGGTCGCTCACAGGACACAACAATACGCTCGGTTCGTAAGGACTGGTCTTGCCGTCGATGAAACCCTTCAAATCGCTTTCCATCACTCATAACGTGCCATCGTTACCGACGTTTACATGGATCGCGGCCCGGCGATCTTTTCCTTTCGGACAATTTCCCAGTTTTCCTCGAGCAGACGCGCATTCGTGTCCCAGCTGTGTACGAATCGTTGCCGGTGTTTATCTAAAGTACAGGACCGATCCATGCGCCGATGAGCAACATTTCTCCCGGTTCGTTGCCTGAAACAATTTTCGTAAGCCCGAAATTTCGCTGGATAAACGTCGTTGACGTTCCTAATGGCTAACCTAATAAAACGTCGGCAATAGGCGAGCACGAATTGTCGGCGTATAAACACCGGTGTAGACGACGTTCTTGGGATTTATGTACTTTCGATTCCGAAAGTTGTTCGTCTTGATCCGGTATATGTCATGGCTGGGACTCGTACGACAAATATAATTCCTTGCCTTCGTCGCCTTCTATTAGCGCAATATACGGAACGTCTTTGTTCGGATCTACTACCGTACACAACTCTGCCATGAAACACGGAAGCTTCATACGACTTCTGAAACCCTTTTGAACGTTCCACGTGATTATGGACATCGTGCCGCTATCTCCCACGAACAACGTCGTATTACCTTCGATATTTTTTTCCACGACTTAATAATGATGCTGGCCCTTCTTTTTGTAGTGGAACGGTTGTAACGAAATGATATGTTTGACCTTTATGTATGTACGACGAATCATTTTATTTACACACTGTCGGGCTATGTAAACAAAGATCGTTTTCGACAGTATTTGAAATTTCGAATCGTATAACAATCGTTCATTATCGACTACGTTAAAACCGACCGCGTCGCATTACTAAAAATATTTTTGGAAAATTATTCGTCCGGTAATACGATTATTTTTCCCGTGTTCGATCGATTAACATTAATTAAACTTTAGTTTCCAAATGGTTATATTTATCGTTTCGACCTTTCGTCCGACGTTATTCGTCAACACACGCGGACACGAAAATCGTACACTTTTCAACTTGCTACTCCCGTAGATACGTTTAATCCAACCACTTTGGGTTCGCCTTCAATGTCCGAAATATCGTCGAGTGTGGTATCCGATACGAGAGTGTCCAGCATCCGAAAAATACAGTCGGTACCCATTACTGAATCTACGACGTTTACTATTAACTCGTTGCATTTCACCGAATCCGTGTTTATCATTTGCCTACGGGGAAAAGGGTCCGCGTACGATTCGTAACTCGATGCCGCAGACGTTGTACCCAATGTAAATGGTTGTAACATAAAAGCGTGGTTTTTATTCCGATAATTTATATTATTTTATTTCCAACAAAATATACGTTAGCAATTGTACGTAAATAAACACACACTGCCCATACAATATATATAAAAGAAATGTTGTACTTGGCGTATTACTTAAAGGGCACGGTCGTTATCGTGTTTTTCGAACAATCGATCGTCGTCAATTTCAAATTGTCGGGCGTTTCACGGACATCGAAGCAGAGCAAGTTGGTCATAACGTATTTCGAAGGTATTCGTGTGGCCCTTAGCACGGCGGACGCCTTTCGTTTGTTAATCTCATTGGCTATCGGTATCTAATTGTCGTGTACGGCCATTAACAAAACCCTCAGCATATAACATCTGGTCCGATCTTTGATGTTCTCTGAATTATTTTCCATCATCCTCATCGTGCCATCGACCGCGACGTCCACTATGGGTCGTTATCCGTCCATCGTGGCACTTTCGCACAACTTTCCAATGTTCGTTCAAACAGAAAAACCCGCCGTAAAATATTGATACCAAGTGTTAAACCTCGACAACTAAACGCTTCGAAATAACGAAATTCGACACAAAAACGGTAAGGTATATTTTATTGGAATACGTTTTACTATCGTCGCCGCGACGATACTGATTCCGAATCGGTCGCAAACGCACCTGTTTCGCTTTGATCTTTTGAGGAATATACGTGTGATGTTTCCGACTGCTTGGAAGGTAACGGGAACGCGTAATTCGTATTAAGCCCACCATCGTTTTTAGAAATGAAACCACGACGAATACGATGAATTCCGATCCCGGAGCTTAAGTTCGCGTAAAGCAGCTATGTAAAGCGTTCAGTCGAACGTGGTCGAAAACGGAAACTTGGTGTAATTACGACGTAACGTAAACGCGGTTCGGTAGTGTGATGGTTAGGGTCACGGACAAGACGAATCGGCGACGTTTTCCTGTTTACATGGCGACGCCGGCGAGCTATAGCGGTCGCGATAATAATGTATGGCCTGTAGCGTTCACGGGAACCGCGAATCTCGTCGTAGACCGAACAATAAAATGGCGAACGTTGGGATGATGGAGGGGGGCGAATTTGTCAAACAGTCGCGAAAAGCGGACCGAAAATAAAACGGAACGGTAACCGCGGTCGGGGTAATCGTGTTCACGGAGCGTCCGCGTCGACCTACCGGTAGACCCGAGAAACATGAGTAACATCACGTGGTGATCATCCACGTTGTATAGGAAAGACGGGGAGAATCGTCCGGGCTACGGTGTATATATAATATTGTACGGGACGAGCGGAAAGAAAACGCAATTCCCCGTGGTTCCTCGAGTACCCGGCGGCGGCGGCGGTGGCGGTGGCGGCGTCGACGACGATATTAATACGACGAGCGCGCGGCGGTCGGCCGGAAGGATCGAAGGGTCGCGGGTGGCGGCGGCAATGTCGGCGCTTGCGCTTGCCGCCGTTTCGGCGCGCGTATCGACAGCTCCGTTCCCCGGACGTCGGCCAGTACGATCGTCCGACTTCGCGGGACGTGACCGTTCGTCGTTGTCGTCACGGCCGCCACCGACTCGTCCCGAGGCCTAACCGACCGTATAGTGTATGTACACCGCCCGCCACCGACCACGTTCACATACACACACACACACACATACGCCGGTCCCCAGCGACGTGTCCCGTCTGCAAGGACGGCCCGTGAACCGAAAAGGCCATCATTTACTGTTGGCTGAGCTCGTCGTCTCCCACGGGGAGACATACCTACGGGCCACGCGCGCTCGGCGGCAAACGAGGTACGAAATGGTTGGTGTACCGTTGATTCGTTACGTATCGCGGGTACATCTCACCGGACACTACGAAAATGTTGTCCCACCCCTATATTCGAATGTGGCGTCCCTATTTGTACCATCTGTTATTGTCTGTCCGCAGGTACGTTCCCGAACGTGGCCATGCAGGAAGTGGAAAGGGCCAAGGCCAGGAACATGGCGAAAAAACACCACAGTGAGTTTGATATTTCGTAGATCGAACGACACGTCGTTCATCGTTCACACGTCATTTGAAATGGATCGCGGGCGTGGTGAAATAATTTCGTTCTCGTATTGGCCGTTACTGTCCCCGCTCTACACCGTGTTTTTCCGTCGCGACGAGCGTCTTAGATCTCTCCTCACCCCTGCCAAGCCATTTTACGTTCAAAACGCGTGCCGTCCGGCCGCGTAGAGTTCGGACACGTTTTACGGTCATGCACCGCCGATGTGTACACTAGGAGTTTTTTCGACGATTGTGGAGCGGCGATTCGGTTTTACAATCGTTAAGCAAAAAAATTATGGGCACCCGGACGAAGACATATTTATCACGTCGTTACGATCTAGAAAATTCGGCAGAAACCGCCACGCGATAGTTTCGAACGCTGTTGTATTACGTCCGGCGAGGATTTTGACCCGTCCCCAATATTATGTCGATCGTCGTCGTAGTATTATTAACGCCGTCTGTGGTTCGTCAAACTTTTCGGCGAACCGAAACGACTATTTATAATTTAGGACGGTCGAATTTAGCGTATATGTATACGATTCGGGAAACGTTTTGAAATCTCCGCGATATTATTTATCGATCCTTTTACGTGCTGTCGGTTAACATTTCCGAACGTTGTTCGGCGGTCTTAAATTGATTCGCCATTTTTGTTTTTTGGTCGAATACGTTTCGGAAGTAAAAATACAATTTATTTCGCGCGAGAAACGAAAATAACGTTACGTAGATAATATTTGTAATACGCGGTTTCGTCACATTTCGTTCTTTCTTTCGTAAATATTGATAAATGGTAGAGGTTACTACTACATTGCACTCTAGAGTATTACGTTCTATTTTTGATGACGCGTACGGACAACGTAGGTAAAGTAGTTGCTTAATGTGTAAGGTCAAGGTGACGTGGGCAATTTATGGAATTCAGACGCGTGTACGTGCGTGCGTGCGTGCTTGTGGATACTCGTATTTGCGGGGTATAAAGAACGTCATATTTACCGGTTCGAAAATTCCGATTAATTGTACCCGTTACTTATTGTGTTCTTTTTTTTATTGATCAAAATACATTGGCAGTATGACTACCAGTATAAAATTACATATTACACTGTAAACAACATTAAAGAAATATTATATAAAATTTGTATAATAAATCAAATATAAAGAAGGAAACGTTACTCACAATTTATTTAAAATATAAAATACGAAATAGGTTGGTAGTTTAATATCATAAATGGCCATAATGGTTGGTTGATTTTAAAAATAAAATTAGATTAATACAGGTTTGATGATCTGGTCCTAGGGGCTGGCAAACTTGTTCGGAAATATGGTATTCCCTGCGTACTATACTATATGTAGTACGTATACCCTTTTCTTCATACTTGCGGCTTTCAGTTATTATACGCATTACAGTGAGTTTAACTCCACATGTTTGGCACACTGGAGGTTCTCTCTTGGGAATCAGAAAGCTGTGTGTTAAATAGGTGTGCTGTATTCGCAAACGATTGATTACCACTTCTTCCCTCCTACTCGTGCCTGAGTATCGCCATACATGGATATTATTTTTTACCATGTTTAGCTTGGTATTAAGTTGTCGCACACTGTTTTTGTGTTGCTATATTGTGTATATATTTTTTTAAATCTGAATATGTGGTTAGGTCGAGTAGTGGTGTTTCTACTAAAGTGGCAGCCTTTTGTGCTTCTTGGTCCGCTCTTTCGTTCTCTCTTATTCCTATGTGGCCTGGAACCCATATAAAAGTTGTTTCCCTTTTCCATAGGCCTTGTATGTTAATTCTTGTATATATTTAGTTATATCAGTTGACATTTCTGTATTTTTACGCTGTTTAAACTACTCAGTGAGTTACTTAATATTAAATATATGTTTTTAGTAGTATCTTTATTATTGTATATATATATTCTGCTACTTTGTATATTGCTAATGACTTAGCTGTATATATTTAACATTTTGGGGACAGTTAAACGATAAAATTTGTATAAATGATTCGTTTATTTAATTCGCGTCAATTACGAAACGTTTTTCTATCATACAAATACGTGCGGACAGTACGGATTTTTTTTATACGATCACGAAATGACCGTAAATGCGTCGGTTTACGAATATATATCGTAATAAGCGCGATACGCGCAATAATTCGAATATTCCGTCTGTAATTGAATGTATCGTAACGTTTATTATCGTCGTTCAAATATACGTTTTAGGAAAATCGAAGAATCTTTGATGACGCCACAAAAATTAGTTACTATTTTGTATGGTCTCCGTCCGGACATTAGATAACGGGAAACGTATATTCGCTCGACGTGGTACGACGACCGTGGGCTTTCTGGTCGAATTCGGTGTTCAAAATACGCTCATTGCGAACCTCGAAGGGAAGAGGACGTTGTCGCGAATTTTTTTCGTAAAATATCGACCGACAAAAATTAGGGGCGTTTTAAAGATTTTATACGTATAAAACGGTGACTTTTTAATTAAACGGCATGCTTATACGAAGAACGCCCCCGTCGTAATTCTTCACGAATTGGCGGCGTTTAATGTCGTAATTTCGATTTGTGCGAACCCTCATGATTCGGTCGTGTTATCCGTTTAACGGTTAACGAATTCTAACGTGGCCGCCGTCTTCTTAAGCGGAACGTTAACGATACGATTATTCGACGGTAATATTTCATTAAATATAAAAACGTGGCGTGGTTAGATTCGTAATATTCCGCCAATCGTAACGACGAAAATTCCACAACGGCTGAATTTCGTAAATATATATATATAAACGCGTACGCTACTTCGTTTCGGTCAATTTTCTAGCGTTTACGTTACGTTTAATACGATACACACGTCATACATGTACTCGAGCGAGTTGTTTAATTTTCCGATTAATAGTCGATATTCGAAACGGGAAAACCACGTCGTGACGATATTATTATAAACTAAAGCGCGCGTTGTTCACGGACGTATTTAAACGTTTAGCGGACGAACAACCGAAACGAAAAACGGTCCGTTTTCAAAATTATTACAACGGAGCGTACGTACGTGGCGTGTTCCACTGATACAATTTACGTTACGTTACGAGGAAAAATCGTCTGATTTATCACCCGTCCCGCTTACACGACATGCGCTAGTACAATTTCGCGAACGATTCGTCAATATTCTAAATATATATATATATATATCGATCGTACGTAACGTCGTATTTGGTTGCCGACCCCCCCCCCACGGTGGTTTTACGGACTGAGCCGCCATCACGTACGTAGATTTACCAAAAGCGTCTTGAGGCGAGTACACGGTTGATCGTGGTGTCCGCGGACCATGACCGTCGTCAATATTATTAAACGCGCGCCGTCGCGAATACGTTAGCCCGCCGAATAATTGCTGTCGCGCGCAATGTACGTAGACCATTTTCGCGGACGTTGCACGATATACCCGCGATGATGACGGAAAACGTGTCCGTACGCGCTTTCGTCCCTTGAACCATCAATTATAGTGTTCACGACGACAACGTACGGTTGAATCAACGGGCCAATTGGTTGATATCACGTCATATCACACGGCCCTAACGTAATACAATATCGTACGTACATTTAGGATACAAAGAGTGAAACGGCGTAATTTAGAAAGTTTAGGACTAAAAAAAAAACGTTTCGAAGTACGACCGAAAAATCGATAGAGTAATTAAACGTCGATACGCAACGAACGTCCGAAACCGTTTTGCGCTTGTGATATTCGTCCAACCCTAATGGTTTTATTGTATTATTTTTTTTAAGGCAAAATAGAACGGCAACAATCGTCGGACAAAACGCTGTCCAAAGCACCGAGTATTGAGAGCAAAAAACCCGAAAAATGACAAAATCAAAATATTACTTACTTATCTATTTAAAGGTAACGTCGGTACGCTTTCACAATAACGACGTAATATTACGGCTTTACGCCTATTTTTCGAGTACACGTTTTCGGTAAAACTATCGGACAAACGATCCGCGCTTAGATTTTCGTTAAAAGGAATTACTTTAGTAATTCTATTTGAATACGGTGAACTAAACGCCTAAAAAATATATATATACGTGAAATCCGTATCTTCACAAACGACTAAACTCCGTATATATATTTTTTTTTTAATTATTTTTTTTTTGTTTCAGATATTATTTGTTTAGCACAACAGCGCACAATAACGACTCGTAATCAAAAATTGTAATTTAAGTACACACGAATACTGCAGTTATTATCATTTGTATTTCACGTTATAACGTAATTTTTTCATTTCGTATAAATGCAATGTTACGGTTTCGACTAATTTTAGAAAGTTCTGTGTATTCGCAACGACCAAACATTTATAATATATATATATTTATGTATAACGATTAGTGGGCAGGGCAACTATACCGTGGCGTATTGTAATGTTTGTCGTACAAATATCACGCGCCTCCGCGGAATTTTCGTTAAATCTCGAAGCTCAATCGAACGGTTTAACCGTAAGAGTGTTACACGCTTGTCGCGTATTTTATTGTTTGTTCCAAACGCGTGTTTTACGTAATCTATACGAACCGGGGTAACTAATATATCGAATAAATAAACGACGATTGTTGAAACGCAAACGGTTCGAGTAAATATATGTGTGAAACGAATATATTATATCCGGCTTTTGTACGGCCTACGTACAGTGGTCGTGCCTTATTGTCTCGACGCGTATTGCTGTCCACCGTCCAGCGAGTTTGCGACGCCGTCGTTTAATTCGCCCATTTAAACTTAACCCGGCCCGTCGGTCAATTCCCTAATCAATTTACCGTGTGTACACACCGATAGGTCCGTGACGAGGCATAAACAAAAAGCGTAATGTACCGTATTCACGATATTCGTGAATAAACACCACGTAAGTACAACAGACTGAGGCGGGACAGATGTTAACGCGTTGAAAGTTCCAAAGTTACGGTTATTTATGCTTAATTAAAAATAACGCGTTTATACGTTCGAAAAATGAACTTTTAATATATTTTTGAATAATTTCGCAAAAAGTCTGACACGAATTCAACTAGCGACCGGTAACGTGGTACAATTAATTAGGAACGTCACGAAACGCTAAATTATCTACTTTTCCGCGCTATTCGTCGCTTATCGTCAATCGCGCAATTTCTCGACCGAATCGATTATCCCAAGTCGTCGTTCTCCGAAGTCAACGCGAAAAAAACCCGCGTAACCGACTTTCGAAATTGTTTTCGTAAACGTGACCCGTCGAAATATTGTAGTGTGGACTTGCCAATTGCCTACAGTGACTATGACTATGTCGTCGTTGCTCCGGTCGACCGTTACCGCGTGTCACACAGCCCGAACGGACGGCGTGCCAGCGAACAACTGCGGGATGCCCAGACGCGAGTTGAAAGGCAATCGATCGCCGTGTGCCGGCGTTTTAATCGAAACACGTCGATCACGATTGACGAGAACGAACGGGTCGGCCGTACTGAGCCGACAGTTTAAAGGGAAGCCACTAGGACGAAACGTCGCGTACGAAAATAACAGAACCAAAGTGCGGAAGTCGATCGCCGCCGATGAGGCCGACGACAAATCGATTATCGTCGCGTCCGTTCCCGTTACGACGACGGGCGGAAAGTCGCGCCGACTTTTGATAATTTCGTTCGTATTCGACCGTAGTCGACGAAATTCGTGGCTATATCGTCGTCACGCGCGCCTCCGATAATAATGGTGAAGGTTCCGACGGGTCATCGTGAATCCCACCGATACGCTAGGGTAACGGGGATTGCGTTTGTAAACACCCGCCGCCCGGGTTGTAATATCGCTGTGGCGGAGGAGACGGACCGTTTTCGGGGTGACACCTACGCGTACGAACCGTTTCGGCCGGAGCCGTGCAACTTTCAGCCTCAACGGTATCGGACGGATAGGTCCGAAACTGGTCGAACGATCGCTCGGTAACTAGTGTGGGTGTGTGTGTGCACCCGTTCACGCTCGCCGACGGTGGTAACGCTGTAGTCGGTTCGTCCGGTTGACGTTACCGTTGTTCGCGCCACGTTTCGAAACGGACCGAAAGTCCGGCGACGCCTCAAAAAACAACCGTCCCGGCACCAGCGCGACCGCGGTAGTCGCGCGCGACGTTTGACAACCGGCAATGGACGTGTCGACGGACATCCAACGGCACCGAGACGGAACGGAAGGCCACGGTCCCGCGAACAATCGTAGAACGCGCGTTGGCCGGCAATTTACGGAGAAATTTACGACCATTACGCGCGACGTTCACCAAATACTCGCCCAAATGTACGTCACTGTTCGACCGCTCTAATCGAAATCACGACGTCCGCCCACGTCGGCGATCGAACGGCGTCGGCGAGCGCGTACTAACATTCGGAATTTCGTGACGGAAATCGCGCGCCCGTCGACGGTTAGAGACGGAATAATTCGTCTACAACTAAAATCGGACACGACTCCGCGGAGTTTACGTTCGTTTCTACCGCCGACGAATCACATCTGGTTGGAATTTGCGCGAAACGGTCTGCGTAATTTACCATATTCGTGTAGTTTGTCGTTCGGTATATCGAAACGTCACGAGTCTCGTCTGTATAGATTACGAACAAACAAAATGCCCGACAACGGTATACACGCGACCATAATGCCCGACGTAGTTTTTACAACGTGCCTTAACGTACGTACACCAGCCAATTCAATACAAAACACGTTTTGAGCAGCCAATATCGCGGGTCTCAAGACCACCTAGATTTTAGCGTTTCGGTTTTACGTACATCGTGTGAACTCTTCAGGGTCTATGCAAATTTCATTCAATTCGCCCCACCACGACTACACTAGCTGGTATAATTATCGTTCGAGTTTTACACACCGCGAAATGTACCGTAATAGTTCGATCGTTTTTTTTTTAGAAAAAACAAAAACACCGATCTACTTAAAAGTGAAAATAATCGGAATTGAAATTACGTCTCAAAATCGCTAATAAACCATGTAGGGTATAATACAACCGAACTAAACGGATACTTATATATGTATATATTCAATACTTATCAACTTGAAAATATGCCACATAAAACAATAATCGAATTAGTTATCGCGTGGATACTGAATACAATTTATAATAGTTATTATTCGCGTCACGTAAAAATACAATATTTCATATTATCAACAGTCAGGTTGATAATATAATAGAATTCCGAGTTCGAAGACGTACATTCAATATTATTTTTTTCGTAATTTTTGGACGTAATATGAAGTCATTTTTTAAAGTTTTCATATAACGCGTTTTTAAAATTTTTCGAGAATTTTGAATAATTCGACACCAATTGTCATAACAAAATTAATTTTGCACGAAAAACTAAAACAAACGAACAATATACAAAATGACACAAAGAATGTGTATCAAACAAGAATAAATAATTTTAATAGGTACGTAAAATGCAAGTATCTAATTTAATAGTTTTAAATTTGTTTAATAGACGAAACGTGAAATTGTATTACATAAAATGTTATTTAATATTTAATTAAAGAGCGTTTGAAGTTCGTCGACGAACTTTTCGTTCGGTCGTTTTTCGTCGGTTTTTTGGTATCGTCGTACTAGCCGCGGTGCTTCCAACGAAATCAGTTCGAATATTATTCGTTGCCGAGAAATTAGTTCAAAGTTTAAACCGTCTCCCACGGAATTTTTCCGATAATATCGCGTATAATAATGTTGACAAAACCGAAATAAGAAATTCGACGCGAACTCAAAAGTTTCGCCCGAAAACGTATTTTATTATAATCTCTTGTCTGGGCGTCGTCATACTGTCCGCCCACGTCTCCCGTCACGATTACTATGGCACTACACGTGGGTTGTACATGTCACTGTGAGTCATCTCATCCGAGTCGGACGAATAAAAGTGCACGTTCTTCGGGCGTCGCTTATTTCGTTCAAAAACTATCGCGTTAAACCGTTAAAATGAAACGATTTGCTCGCGGACGTTGTTTCGCAATCATACGGACTAAATTAAACGTATCGCGTTTTTAATGTCTCATACGTCGTCGTGTTCGTATCGTTCGGTTATTGTTACACAATCGTTTCGTGTTTCTCGGTCGGTGAAAAACATCGATTTCGAGTGACGGCGGCAGCAGCTGTCATTCGACCGCGAGAAACGTAACACAGTTCGACGAGAGAAAAAGTGGCGTTTACGAGACATCCGGAACGAAATAATACGTACGCTACTTAATTCGTTGTGCCGACGCGGCGCGATTTCTTTAAACAATAACGTCGAACCACGCGGCGGCGACCACTTCATTTATGCCCGACACACGCGAACGTGCCACGGCTGATGACGATGATGACGACGAAAATGCAATATACTTTACCGGGTCTCCGAAACGCGTCTAACGGTCTCGGTGCTTATATTGTTTCCCTCCTTTTCCCAGTTTCGCGCGTGACCGATCCTCAAAGACGCAAACACGATTACGATAATTATCGTTGTCGATGAAAACGACGATCGGCTAGTAATCACGATGCGGGAAAAACTCACGAATATATAACGTGTTTAGGTTACACACGCGGAACGAAAAACGTCACGGATTTTGGCGGCGGTGATTTTTTTCGCGTCGTTTATACATCACGCTTCGAAAGTGCTCGGAAAGTTTTACGGATCGGAAAAATCGAACCCTGACGGTATTTTCAACGCGTGATTTTCGCCGACAATTTTCGATAAACAAAAAAAAGAAATAATAACCCCGCGGATAAAGCGTCGAACTTTTACGCATTATGATCGGGCGCGTAAACGAAAACACATTAACGACCCCATACGCGTGGCGCGATACCGAAATACGTCCGAAAAATGTTCGCGATCGACGGTTCTTGACCGAAAAACGGACCGTCGTCGGTCGGCCTGAAACGATAAACAAGAGAGTATATGACGAGAAAGAAAGTTTGTTTAGAGTTTGAAAACGCGCGATAATACATCCAGAAGTACGAAACCGAACGTTTACGTTTTTGTTCGAACAACGTCAACGAATCAAATACGTTTTGTCAACGCTTGCCGACATAATACGGATGTATCGAATCGAACGGTCGTTGTTTGCAGAATTTTCAATACGGAAATAATCGACGTCGCGCGTGCGTACTACGGTCGCGTAGGAAGAGAATATTATCGGATGTCGCCAAATGCGGTGTTCTAGAGAAACGTAATACGGAACGTCGGAAACGTTTTAATATTAGTGTTTTTCGACTTTAATAGAACGCCCACCGTTTTTAATAACGCGTTTATTTTTATAAAACCGATGTACATAATCTAGGAGAAACGGGCGCGCGATTAGCCGTTTTGTTCTGTGTGGAACGCATCATTATATCGGTATATTACGTAGGTGCGCCGCGCCGTTTAAACGAAAATTAATTATCGATTTTCTTTCCGTTTATTGTTTGTTCGCTTATTAGGAAAGCCAAAAAACGCCGGCGCTCGCGCATGCGAATAGGGACGTAACGATTTTAGAAACGCGGCCTATCGATAATTCGGCACCAGCGACGGCGCGATTCCGAAGCGGACGGACCAGCTAGACGTTATTGGCCGACGTGCAAAACGCGCTTATGTTATTACCAATAAAATAATACGTACACGAATAGGATGTTGAAAAGAAAACGGTCTGCCGCCGTCGACGTCTGCGTGCGGCGGTGTGAGTGAACGACCTCTGAAGGTCTTTATCCCGCATTCTTTGACCTAGAAAACCGGCCTACCATTGCGAGACCGATGTGCGTGCGCGTATCCGTGTACATATATATATATATATGTGTGTGTGTGTGTGTGTGTGTGTGTGTGTGTGTGTGTGTGTGTGTGTGTGTGTGTGTGTGTGTGTGTGTATACCGTGTACGTGTGTGTGTGCTTTTCTCGCCGACAGTCTGCAAGCCGGACATACTTTCGCCAACCATATAATATCGTACACCTTTCCCCGGACAGAAACTATATTGCATTCCGCGCTACACATCCGTCACAATTGCCAATTTACACCGTTGGCCCTCGAAAGATTTTCTACCGTATAATAATAATAATAATCGCGGCTGGGAATTTAACGTTGTGTAAACGCCCGATCAAAAATTTCGTACAGAAAAAAAAACGCTAATTCGAAATATAATTCGCTCTACGAATGTTTTTTTTTTCTGTTTATTCGATGTACAGAAATACGTGTTTCAAACCGTGGATACGAATATATATTGTACGTTCTACTCGAATAGAACGGATCGTTTTATCGAATTTTGAATGTCGAACGTTTGTTTATCGAATTAATACATTTTGAACGTTCTAATCGAAAAAATTGTACTCTATATTATAGACGGACGTAATTGATTCACGGTTAAACGTATATTCGCTTTTGGGCGTTTCGTTTTAGAAAAATGTACGAAACGTTTTTTTATCAATCGACCGTCGGTCGTGTAATAACCGTAAAATCTCGAAATAAAACCTCGAAACCGAATTGTGGCGAAAAATGTATTCTAAAAAAGGGGGTACTACCATATGGTTACGAGAACGCGAAAATCGCCTACGAAAATGCGTTTTGGAAAATTCAGTAAAACACGTAGAATAAAACGTCGCGTATTCGCCCAGCGGTCCGCGAACACGGGATTCGGTATAAAACGATCGTCGTAGAGCCGACTACAAACATCCAACAATAACGATTTCGATAATATGACATTATCGGGCGCGTTCGTTAAAATCGATCGTTGGAGACGCGGAAAAGTAAAAGTAAAAAAATATTTCGGGCCGTAAACAAATTTCTCTCCTCCGATATCGCGATAATTTATTTATCGTGACGCCCGCAACGCCCGTTCGAATAACGTAAATATTGTATCGTCTGGACTGAACATCCATCCGGTCGATATATTTTAGACAATTACACTTAATTGGCATGGTAACTACAAACGGTCGGGACGTACAAAGCTGACCGACAGGTAATACAAAACCGTAAGGCGTATTCGCCGAAACGAAACGTTTCCAAATAAGAACAGGATTTAAAAACTTACAAGCGCCGTCGGAGTTTAACGAAATACGTTTTAAATTGGAACTCGTAGCGTTCGTATTTGACGCGAACGCTTCGTCTAATTTTTAATTTTTTCGCTCGCGAACGGATCCACTTGAAATACGCCGACGATTGCGTTTTACTCGCGTTTTTTTTTTGCTTTTATCGCGCTTACGTAAACATTAATTAATCTCGGACATTGTTTCGCGATCGTCGCCATGTACAAAAACGTAAACGAACAATATTCATTAACGTTACGACGCATTCTGTCGACATTATTACACGAAATACGTACAACGATCGCTTAAAGTAGAAAAAAGAAAATGTTTGTACGGTAGCAGTTCTACCGTACACGCAATATCGATCAAAAATTAAGGTCACGATGTACGCGAAAAAACGAGCGTTCTTGTATTTTTTTTCTTTTACTCGTATAATAACGATACGGTAATAAAGTGTAAACGGAAATAACTACGGCGGGACGGGCGATCACATAAAACGATCTATCGAAGGATAATTGACGAATATATTTCCGAACGACCGTCTTATTTCCTCCGAATACGTTTGTTAATAACAAGCCAGTAATTATTTTTCGTAATCCAATTTTTCAATCGTATATATTTTCGTCGATTGCCGCAAGTTTCGTTAATCGATCGAAAAAACTTGACGACGTTTTAATATGTTCGTAACCGAAATATATATATATATTATAACAGATCGCGACAGTCTTACGCGCACTCACGGAACGTACTATTAGAACGTTTCGATTCGAAATTCTTAACGAAACGAATCACTAAACGCTCGATTAAAAAATAAATTAGTTTACTCGAGCTGGTAAAACGCCGAACGAAACCATAGGCTCCCGGTGACGTTCGAATAACGTTCAACAGGCTGTTAACGTGAAAATGGCGTTGAAATTTGGCGAGAAAAACATTGTGGAACGTGTCGAAATTCTACTTAAAAAGAATCGTCCATAAATTACCGCTTACGTTCATGATGCGCGCGCGACCATCGTCCAGACCTCCTCCCCCCCCCCGACTA
>JAIPRN010001664.1:0-41410 GCA_025469175.1 Geopemphigus sp. TES_GeoC_2020
GTGTGTGTGTGTGTGTGTGTGTGTGTGTGTGTGTGTGCGCGTGCGTGCGTGTATGTTTTTGTATATACATTGAGAGGGACAGGAAGCTGGACCGCATCGCGATCGGTCTCACACGAAGAACACACATAACAGCTGTGCACAAGGTTAAGTATGTATGTATATATATTTTTTTTTGTGTCGCTGAAAATGCGCGCGCAAATGTACCGGATGAAGATATGCTCTTATGATCTCTATCAAGGCTAAGGGGTATAACGTGTATATGCAAAATCTTTATTATTCTTTTTTTTGTTTTTAATACATTCAAACAAAATCAAACGATTCCTGAAAATATAACGCGTATATAATTCACTCTCCCTCTTTCTCTCCTTTTATTAAAATATACCGTAGTTGTATTTTGGTTTATCAAACAATTCCATAATTACACACGCGATATTCTTAAATATATAAGTAGAAAACACCGATACTGATTCTACACAATGATACACAACGACGATTAAAATATTTAAGATTTATAACGGAATAATCGAAATACTTAATCCTCCTATGAGGTTCGACACGCACGTACGTATTTAATTACTTTTAATATGTTGACGTTATTATTCTTTAAATTATTATTTGTGTATATTAATACGTCTGACTTATTAAATTAACACTAATATTTTCGTAAGCAATAGTTAAATAAATTATAGAAAAACTAATATATACGGTATTTATTTTCTAAGTAATTACGTTTGATTATAATTAATAATTCGTAATTATTATCGTTTTACAATCTCGAAAAACTTGGAAATACGTTAAATGCCATTCACCTCAAAAAAACGATGAATTAAATATTACATTTAGTTTTACAGCTCTATTCCTCCCCTTCCACAATCGACGACCGTACCTGAAACCGGGGCGGCATCTTGATAAATCCAGACAAAAAAAAAAAAAAAATGGTAACCTAAGAATGTCGCTTTACGGGTCTTTTCATTCCTATACTGAAGGTCGACACCGTGAGAGACGAAGAAACATATATACAAAACGAAAAAAAATTAATAAATATAAATGGCCAAGGGTCTAACAGAGAACAAAGAAAGGCGAAATGGCAAAAATGGAGAAAATCAAACCAGACCTCACCAGACACAGTTTATCATACATTGTCAGCTGATGAGTTCTAAGTGTTTAGTGTACGTGACGTCACTAAACAGCTGTGTTGATGAATAGCGAAAAAAACCTAGATTGGCGAAGAATTTTAATTGATAATTTTCAATATCACAAGAACAAAATTAATTTGCTAAAACGTTAATACCTAATTAATATCTGTATGTAATTAATTAATAACTCGGTAACGAAAGTAATGACTTAAACAAAATTTTATAAAAAAAAAATGAATAAGTATAAAAAAAAATTGAGACTTAATTATCCAAAACCATTTGATTTTATCATAAATTGTATAAATTAAAGTACTCAAACATGTTCTACCTGATATATATATATATATATATATATATAATTGTTCTATAAAACTACACCTGTTATATTAAACTCAGAAATTATAATAAAAACAATTAACATTTTTGTAATAATCTAGGAAAACTATTTAAAAATTAATATAATAGGATTAGTCTATATACTAGACTACTGTATACTAACATTAGTTATATACTTAGTATTAGTATAGTTCTAAATTCCATTGAATATTGTTATGAATACGAATAATTATACTTCTTAGAGTAGCGTAATTTAAAAACAAAATGCCAAAATACCTACGGTTACTTAGAATTAAGAATTTTAAAAATATGTATCACAATAACTCGAGAATACTGAGCAAAATAATTTTATTGACGTCAAATCCTATTAACATATCATATTTAAAACGTGGAATCGAAAACACACTGCGTATATGAAAAGACATTACGTGTACTTAAAAATCAATGGTAACGTAAAACGAATAGCGCAACACGTTTGCGAGCTGATATAATGAAATAAATCTGGGCCATTATGGTTTAATATAAACGTGTAAAATATTTGGTGACATTTGTCGGTTCTCACCACCTTTTTCGAATTGAACGTATTATACGGCAACTTGATGAATTCATTTGGGTAAACGGATGAAAATGTCGTGTTAATAATTATAGACGTTTAATTGCCAAGGAAGAACGGGCTGAACCGGAAATATTTTTTTTCAATAGGTGGCATAGGTAGGTACCGAATTCCGAAGGCGTGTGAACACGGACGGATGCAACGCGTAATATTATAATATATTATACGGACCATGGATTAAGCGCTGTGCAAAGAGTTTTTGATAAAATAACACAATACGGTAATAACAATCATTAGGCCAAAATATACGGCGTAATAAAACGCGCGGTTCTCCTATTATTGTAATATCCGGATGGGAAAAAACGATGCCGAAATAAACGGAAAAAGGTATATTTATTGACCAAAATGGGGTGCACGTAATTTCAAAGAAATTAATCAGTGTACACGTTTAAAATGTAAATTTATGTATACAATTGGAGAGTGTACCGTATTGTTGTTGATTCAGTGGGAAATATCGTTCCGAAAACGTACCACACTTAATAGGCTAAAACCATTGGTCTCATAATCGGTACCGTTTATACGTACTCGTCAATTAACGCTTAACTAGAAGCGATTAACTACAAAATGCCTAAATTTATAATATTTAACGATTAAAAGTATTTATCAAATACAAAACGTATGGTATACTAAAAATATAGAATCTTATTGATCTATATCGCGATCGTTACCAAGTAGATATACTTGAACTTGGATATAAAAATTACATACAAAAATCGTATTCGTACATTCAATATCTCGTCTATCTATATATAATAAGCGTATATCCAAATCGAATTTACAGTACAATTTCGTATTTCCTTTTATTCTTCTAAAGCGAGAAATTCCGAAAATTTGGTTTTTTTGGTTGTTATACAATAAATTATTAGTACGATGATCGAAATTCGTAATATCGTACCACTATTCAATACTCTCCAAAACAATTGAATAAATAAAGTAAACACGTGTTTTATTATATTTATTAAATTGATAAATTATCACTTTTTAACTTACATTAACCATACATTTCATACTACAGCTGTATTATTTTGTATCAAAAAAAAGTTAAATTATTTATTACGTTAAACTTAGAACAGGATAATAGTTAACGTTACTATACAAATGTTTAATAATTTTAGTTTCATCTTTAAATACTTCAAATAATTTACAATACCTTAACTGTTTATCAAACAATACAGTTGAACTAGACAGTATCAGGACATTCTATTTAATGGTTACCATATTAATGTTAATATTTGTATAATTTTACAGATTATATGGTTTATTATTGTACGTAAATATGTAATATACTAATGTAATTCAATTTATTTGAAAATATATTATAATAACAAAAGTATGTACATTGTTATCATTATTTACTTTTTTTAAAACAATTTGGTTGATATAATAATTAAATATTATTAATTACATTTGGTGGATGAATTAGAAAAAATACAGTACAGATATTCTAGAGGTTTATAAAATAGTTTCATACATTTTAATCATATAACATACTAATTCCTTAAATTTCTCTTTAAAAAAAAGGAAAAGGTATATTTAAATATTTAAAAAAATAGAAAGAGTACACAGTCACTCTGCAACCCCCTCTACTCTAAATTCAGTCAGATAATATACCTAATAACTATTTTATAATAAATAATATTAGGAATAATTATAATTCATATAAATATATTATTTTCTCAAAACACCGTAAACATTAAATGAAATGTATTTTAAAATAATTATGAAGAATCATTTCAACATGATTAAAACAAAGTTCTATTCATATTTTAATAAAATGATTCGTATATTATAATTTATAATTTGTATTAAAATGACTTATAGTCATATAAAGATTCCAAGATTGTGAATTTTGTACGATGTATACAATATTTTATTTTAACCAGTTTAAAATGTTACTATTATATACGTATAAAGTAATAATATATAATTTAAAATTTAAGAATATTTAAATTATTATAAGTGTGTATAATTTTATAATATTGTATATTATTGGGAAGGGCTAATACAATGTATTTGATAACTGGTTTTTAAATACTTACAATCCAGTTTTTATTTTTATATTCTATGTTTTGAAATAATATTGTATGAATTAAATCAATAGCCTGTATATTTATAGTAACGCTGAACAAATTGCTCACTATTACAAAGCAGCTGAAGCACTGTTTTAAGTCTTGAGCAAAAAAATATATTGGTTTTACAATTATTTTATTTTTTTAGAAAATTATTTTGTGCTGACAATTAAAAAATGAAAAATCAATTTAATCATTACTTTAAAACTTCAATAGATATTATAAATTTTTATTAAACATAAATACACTTTTTTACAATATTTATAAAATCAACGTTTAGTTTTTAGAGCAAACATGTAAAACAATTATTTCCATATAATTGAGGATATAAGAAAATTAATCTAACAGAACCTATCAGAATAATTTTTATTTATATAATGCAGAGGTATTGTGCATTTTGTTTTTCCCTTTATGTTAATGACTGTGTATACTCCCTATAAATAAATATTGTTAACGGTAAAAAAGCTCAAAATCGAATAAACGAAAAATTTAATCGTTATAAACTACAAACATGAAATAGGTTATTAAATTCAAATTTGTGTTTCATAAAAATATTGTGATACAATATTATGTAATACATTTGTGTTCATTATATATCTATAATATTATATTTTTTTAAAATATCTATTGATTCCAATTAATACTTTTAGAGTCAATATTTTATACATGAATCATGATTAATGAACATTATATTATCTGTTTGTTAAACTATGTAATCCACGCGTACAAAATGTATTTATTTAATTTTTAAATAACTTTTAATAAGCAATTGAATTATTATGTATGTTGTAGTTTTAATACATTTACATTTCAAAACTGGCGACATATGTAAAACACAGTTAATTGAAATTACAAAAAACTAATTCTTAATTGCTTAAACAATTATATATTCTATAAATATTTGTAAAAATCTATTTGATAGTTGTATTTCTTATTATTAAAAAAATTACTATTTAAACAAACTGATTATAAAATAACTTTGCTAAAATATACTACTTATTGATTAACCATTAACGTTTTATTTCTTATATAATAATGAATATGGCCCATTTTGTAGAAATTGATTTAAATAATTATACGACGTTTATAAATGGCCACAGTTTCTTAAATGGTAAATTTGATTATTATTGAATTGTTAAAGCCCTAAGGATAATTCTTGATACCATACAAACATAGGTTGCACAATATAAGACTAACGGAATATAAAAATAATGATTACGAGTGTAAGCTCATCAAACGACGCCTCGATAGATATTATAATAATAATATTATTACAATAGATAGCTATTATGGTAATTATTTATACAATAATTGTATACAGTTTAATAGTAACAACATTATTAAAAGTACAATTATTTTAGCTTATGACAAATACCTAAATGTTATAATATACTAAAAATGTGGTAAATTACGCATGACATATAAGAATATTTTTGTTTTGTTTTTCATTTTATAAAAAAATTGCCAACAAACTTCTAAAATATTTGTCCTATATGCTAGTAGGTGGCTTGTTGATGGTATAAAATATAATTACTTCTACCCTCGATTTGTCTTCGACTTCATTAATTACAAAATGAATTATTTGTATTAATTCGTCGAACGTATTTTAAAACGAAAGTATTACGATCGATTTTTGTAGAATTTTGGATAATTTCTAAACACATGGGTAAACATATATGTATTTAAAAATAGTCTATCGGTATTTAAGTTAATATAATTTATATATTTATAACTCCGTAAGTCAACGTTTTAAATCTGAGGTAAACAAACCATAAATACGAATAAAACGTATCTCGTCGAAAATATTGCTCCGGGTCTCCGTAAAACTGTTTAACAATTATACCGACGCAGTATGTGGCCAAAATAATAATCGAATCAACCGAATAAAATCGTACGTTTGAATGCCGTACGTAATGATTAGTCGTGCGGGGACGAAACGATGCCCGAAAAAAAATTTGAAACACGGCTGACGAACGACCACACGTCGCGTAGAGCGAGTGTAGAAAAACTGTTTCCGAAAAAAAGACGAACAGGCGTATACAGGGAACGCGTGGTATCGACGCGGTAGAGGATTTTCAACGAACAAAAGTAAAATTGTAACGATTTTCTTTTATACTTACCACCAACAAAAACACGGTGGCTAGCAGCAGCAGCGGCGACAGTTCGCTATGGATCGGGAGGGAATGTACTCGAGGTAAACGAAATCCGTTTCCGCCGCCGGTGTGTCGGGTGGACGATTTGAGCCGCTACCGTCTAGTTCGCCGTGCCAGCGTCACAATCGAAAAAGCCGCCGACCACCATGGGTTAGTCTCGGCAGTTCGTCGAATCGCGCGGTTGTCGTCGTTCCGCGGCGCCGGTCCTCCACCCGTCCCACCGTCGTTCTTTCTCCATTCGCACGTGCGCCGTCTCGCTCCCTCTCACGCCGGGTCCATACCAAACGATCAGCTGTAGCGCGCGCCCGTGTGATAGGAAACGGTCGAAAACGCGGGAGAAATGGCGCGGGCCGGACGTGCCGGTAATAACGAAAACGTAGTATGTAGCTGCACTGGGGACCGTGTAAATACGACGACCGCGTACCCGGCATGGTGGAGAAAAATATCGCGCGGGAGAACGTTCGTCGGCGTCGTTGCGCGGGAAACCCGTCGCCGGCCACGATAGCGTAGACTCGCCCGTTTTCGGAAACCCGCAGGGCCGACGGGAAATTTAACGCCGGAGGAAAAAACATTCCGAGAAAAACGCGCCCGCTCGGAGGCTGGGTTACTTTCGGGTAGGGGACTGAAGGGGTTTTTGGCGCCGAGTCCTTGCGAAATACTTCGGAAGGCGAACAACGTCTGTTCAACGGGACACCCGAGGAAACGAACCGAAAATGGGGACGGCCGAAGCGTCGGATTTGTTTTTTAATTACAAAAGCGAACCGGAAACGCTCGTCTCGAAAGACGTTCCGTGACGTGTATCGAAAATAGATTTTTGAACCATCCATATCGTTGACCATCGCGTGGACCGTCGTCGTGGCTCGTCAAACATTCGTAACTACTGGCCGTTTCGAATTGGTACGGCGGCAGGTTATTCGGGTAAAACATTCCGTCGAGAAAAACGATAAAACCGACCGCTAATACAATCGATAATAATATTTATACACCTAAGAAGGACTCGGTGTGTGTGTAGGGGAGAGGCTATTCGCGTTGAAGAAATTTATCGAAAAATGACGGGAAATTGGGCGAAATACGCGCGTTTGATACAAATCTTTAAAACGAACGTCCCCTCCGTCGTCGGATACGGACTATTTGGCTTTTACGTTCCCGAATTCTTCACGCCCCTCGTGTAACTGAATCGCGTGTTCAAATTGAAAGACTAGCGCGAATCGCGGACTGGCTACGCCGCGCGTGCGTGTAGTATATGGAAAGAAATTTACGTTTCGAAATTGACGCGTATAGACTTCTATACGGCCGCCCGTGTGCAAAACACCCTTCTAACACCGTCATTGGCCTACACAAGTATACGACGACGTGTACCTATATTGTTGTTGTTTTCAAAACTTTATAATGTATTCCGAGTGGTATTGTGATAGTTTCGCGTTAAGGATATGTGAGCGCGCCGCCGCGGGTCACACGATGCGTAATTTATCGACCGATACGGATGGTAGACGCGATATAAATTTGCTCGTCTCATGAAATACGCGCCCGTAGTAGCACACACAGCCAAGGCCGAGCCAATAAACGTCCTCGGGGACGCGCAAACGTCGTACGAAAATAGCCGATCTACGTCGAGACGGTTCCTGTACGCGCCCTTACCCAACCGATTCGCGAGCGTAACGTGAAATATCGAAATGGCGCGAGACCGGTACTCGCCGACGAGTATAATTTTTTTTATCTAGTCGGCGCCCGTGTTAGTCCGCTCGAAAATTGTGCGAAAAGAGACGGTTTACTTCGGCCACCGCGTATAGTTTATTGTTCGTCGTACCGATTGTGTGCGCCGAGGAATATCGAACGTTTCGTGGTACCGATTGTGTGCGCCGAGGAATATCGAACGTTTCGTCGATAATCCGGAAAAATTTACGAAAACATTTAATTTACCGCCCGCCTTCGAGTACTCGTCGGGGCCATGGGTACGCGGTGTCACGATAATCCAGAAATATCGAGTCCCTCTACTTTCCGTTTGCCTAACAGTACGTAGTTTTCGTGTGTAGTATTTAAGTGTATAAAATACGAACGTTTCGCAACGGACGTTCTCTTTTTTTAGACGAATTTGATTTTTTTTTCGTCGTCGATCGTAATTATCAATTAGGACGAACGTAATTTAAGGTTAGTTTGGTTTCGAGAAAAAGCGCGAAATCGATTGTGTCGTCGGTACAGTACCGACATATTGGTACGCGTATAGGATGGCGCGCGTTCCATGGAAAAAATGCGAGTGCTCCCCCCCCCAGCTGGCGGTTCGTTCGTCGTCCCGTGATGAACGACCCGGAATCGAATTTTCGGTTTTGGTCGAACCGTTTTTCGAAACGGCCACGACAGTAAACCGAATCGTCGTTTACGTAACTTAATAAAAACCGTACGTATTTCGCGGTACGTTTTGTTGGCAAACCTATACGGGCGCTCCGTCGACTGAGCAAACATTACGGACCGTCCATTATTTAGATCGAGTACATACAATATGTTACGCCCGATGAATGGCAAAAACTCTTTACCGCTGGCTGTACGAAATTTGTATTTCGTATCTTCAACTACGAGTGTAGTAATTCCGATAAATGTACCGGAAAACCGCTATTTAAAACGTCGGAACGAAACCCGAATAAATGGCCAATTATTATTTTGCAAACGTTCGGCGTTTTACGGAAATTACGGCATTTTCAAAAACGGCCCGTTTTTGGATACATAAATACATTTTACGTCTTTACCGGTGTTCGTTTTACGTATATCGTTTAGAGTTTTCGCAGCAGTCCCCTGAGTTTGTTTACTTATTGTTATTATTTTTTTAATCGTAATTTCACGAACGTTACAAACAAAATGGTCAAACCTAAAATTAGAAAGAATACCACCTTCCACATTGATCAGATCATAGAAGTTTGTTTGATTAATTACGTTATGTCGTGTTGGTTCGAATCCCGAGGTGGCGGAAAGCAAACCAGAAACAAAACGTAAAAGTATACCGAAATTGGTTTCGAAGAAATACAATTTACCGTTAAATTTCGTTTATTAGTTTATTTGAAAAACTAAAAAAAACAAAAAACAAAAATCGTTACGAGGTTAATAGGCGTTTTAATTACATATACGTACTTACAACGTGTCTGTTATGCGCACCCATATAGGTATGGGACAAGAGATGGGTACTGATTTGGAAACGAAATAATTTTTTAAAAAAATATACGTTTACGGGTAATATATTTTACAAAATTATTTTAAAACAAAAATCGATAAGCTATATAATATAATCGTGTTATACGTAAATACGTTTATTATGGCAAACGACACTGAATATCTTTAATATTTTTAGGCCATCTAAATAAAACGAAAAAACATTCGTTTTTCGCGTCTACGTACTAAATAATAAAATAACAATATATATATATAATATAATTGAAACGAACGCGTTAACTCGAAATATCGTATAAATTACGCTTAAAACGAAAACTTTGGATTAATCGAAATCACGTAATTCGAAATAAAATATTTTCCGAACACGACCACGCGTATTAGCTAATTAACGTTAACGATAAATTATTCGTATTAACAGCGCGCTTAAAATAAAGTAGATAACAAATAATGATTAATAACGTATGTTTACAGGTACGTTTCGTTAGATCCTACATTAGTGGTTGAGCAAATTTGTTTTTGTTTATCGGGTTGAAAACAATGGGTTTGTACGTTGGATTTTTATTCTTCATGTACGGTTGTAGAGAGTTTATACCGGCTATAGCGCTGACCGGTGTCATTTCGCTGGTAACTTCGTTATGTTTCTGCTAATAAAAAAAATCGTTAATCGTCGCGCGTTGGCGTATGCGCGCAATTTCGCGCCAGACGTGTTTACCGTTCCGTTGTTATCTTTTCGCTGTAAGCTTTTGATGATGTTTATGTAACCCGCGAGATTTACTCCAATGTCGTCGTTACCCTCCCGATCGGAAACCGGACTGGCCGACCTAAATTGAAAACGAAAACGCGACGTTACGTCACCACAACATACCGCCAAGCGACATTTTCTACCAACCTATTATAATATTGGCGAAATGACGAGACTTGATCGGTTGACTAGAATACACACATAATCCCGTACTTCGTATCCGCGATTAATACCTGTGTTAGAATTGTTAATCAAAGCACAAACAGTAGTTAGTATTGTAATGATTTTGCGCGTCGTAACTATTCCGTTTGGGATTTTTGTTTGTTGTCAAGTTTATTAGTACGTGACTGGTCATCGATTCGTTTTCGTTTATCGTTCGTCGAAAGTAGCTAATTTAACAAGAAACGTTGTCGTCCTTATACGTGTTTAATTAATTACAATTTTTCCGTCTTTTCTACGCCACTTTTCTACACCGTTACCGATTAAACTATACACCAATATTAGCGTTTATGTTCGTTTGGTCAAACATGTTGATATATATACAAGATTATTAATAAATTATAACTAATAAACGATTCGATTCTTTGTTTCGTCCTACAATCTATCCGCTTCTTTTTACTAATGTCTGGACGCGTACCGATTATTTTTGTTACGAGTTAACCGTGTTTTTAGTCAAGTAAAACATTCGTACGTTTGAATAGGTACACATTCATACGTTACGAATTCACTAAGTACGTATATAAATATATGTTAGGTTATGTTAAGTTTAGTCGGCGAGTAGTTATTATTTTTAGTCGGTAGTCGACAGTTTTATACCTGCTTCTGTGCTTTACGCGCGACGTCGGTCGCGTATTCGGCACAGACACTTCGGAGTCCGAACTTGCCACGGAATGTGGAAGCGCTCCTTGGGCGAAATCTCTCCTATAATTTCCGGACGTTGGCGTAGACCCTTTATCAGTACCGTTGCACTGTTTACGGACAGTATTTGGTGTCACATACACCGGAGTACTTTTGGGCATCTGGTACACGACTTTTGGATGAACGGTCGTGGATTTTTTAGCTGGAGTTTCGGCACGATTACTTAGTTGTTCGTGTTCGTTTCTAAAACACAAACGAGCGGTGGTTCACGTAATTCAAGTTCGAATAGTCGATGGTGTGGATATGTTCGTCCACACCGCGAAGTCATATTTACCTAGACGAATTGAAATCTTTATAGTCACGTCTGGACTCGTGGAATTCCGAGAGAACTTGGGTACTAGACGGTAGAGGCTGCGCTGGTTCCCTGTCGCCTTGCGTTAGTGTATAAAGCCTCAATTGTTGTCGAATATCCGCCTTTTCCCTTTCTCGTTTTCGTTGAAACTCTTCTTCTACTCGACGCATAGCTTCCATTTCACTGAGTCTTTGGCGTTCTACGAGGTTAATCAGGTCCGTTACAGTGAGCCATTTTAAATTATAAACGCGCGTAGTTCCTTACCTTTGTACTCTGCTTCTTTCGATAATTTTTCCGCAATTTTCTTCCTTTCGATTTGTCGTATGGTACTCTGAAACGCGAACTTTTTGCTCGATAATTTTCGTTGTTTCGACTTTTCATTCATCACCGGTAACTGATTGTCCCCTCGGGCGTTTCTCGTGAGGTCCTCACACGATTTCGACACAATGACTTTATTTTCCGGCACATTCGTTACGTCCCTATAGATTCGAATTAAACGTTTAAAAAAACAAATGTCGAAACGCATCATTCGTACAATCGAATATACTTCTGATATAAATAGTTCAACGATTTATATTCTGGCAAATACATAGCTCGTCTGCCTGCGGCCAAATATGAGAACTTTGGTAGTGAAGACATTGTTAGTTCTTCATCAACAGGTCCCTCACTATTTTCGTCATCTAATTGGTTCCAGTTCTGTGATGGGAAATTACCAACCAGACCAGACTGATGTAACGAATCTGGTACACTTCTACTTAATACCCAGTTTTCATCCAGTTGAGATTTGTTTTTGTCCGTTGACGTTTTCCTTTTGTTTAGTTTAGATTTGAAATAGCTACTGGACTTGGGCGGGTTCATCGGTGAAAAATTTTCATTCTTTTAAAGGTATAGCACTGTTTAACACGTATTCGAGTATTATTATTTATTACAAACACGCTTACTAATTGTCCGTATCTTTTATCGAACGTTGTACTTTCTTCTCTGGGTAAAGATAGACAAAAACTCGGCCTGGCTACTGTATGTGTTCTAGAGAACTGTGTAGTATCCAAACTTTGAGGCGACACCGGCGCCGAATCTAATCCGCCATCTGAACTCGTTTCTTCCAAGTCTTGCTGTGGAGTCCAAGCCACCTGTACGTTTTGTCGCGTTAATTTATATCTACGGCAATTTCGTGTTTCCCTATTATTATTACTTGTGAATTATGAGCAGAATGTGGACTAGCATCTCCCGAAATACCGCTGTCTCCAGATTTATCGCCGGAATTGTGTGGTTGATCTATAATCGGTATCAAGTCTTCTTCCCCGCCGCTACAATTCGGGCTAATTGGCGTTGGACTTTCTAAAGCGGTAAGCAGACGCCACGCAGCTGTTGGACTAAATCTGGGAATATCGAACTGTTTTCTCGGTAATGTAGGCCTTAGTTGAAGTGATATATCTCCACCACTCTATAAAAAAAAATATACGATCAAATATCAAATACTACCGTAGTTCTATTATAATTACGATTTTTAAATAACAATTACGTTTATTTTGCGTAGGAAATATGCAATTAACGCTAACAATTATTTTTAACGTGTCAACTTAGTACAGTCGGTTTTATTTTAACTCGAATTATGAAATTATCGTTTCCACGCTTGTAATTTAAGTAGATTTATTTTGCGGCGTAAAATTAGGTGTACCTCGTCCGTTGGATCACTGCTAGCGACGCTGTCCGAAGGTGAAGCGTTTGATTTATTATAGCTTTCGGCAAACCGATCTACATCTTCTGACGTTTTACCGACTTTAGCTAAATCATTGAACTCGTTCATGCCAAAATAGAATGTCTTCGGCTTAGTTTCTGGCGCACTACGCGGCGAAAATACACAAAAATACTCGTAGAAAATATTACGATTAATCACAACGAGCCGAGTATTTACCTGGTCTTCGGTTTGTCCCTTTTATTGTGGTTTTTATTTTCGTCGTTGGATCCCGTGGCCGACGATCCCTCGCCCGTACAGCGAACATTGTCGTCTTCTTGTACTTCCGTTGCAAGGTTCGGTATCGATCTAGACATATGTTTTGCCCGGTCCGCCATCAACCGTTGTCTGTTCGAGTTCACCGGACTATCTTGACGTTTATCCTTGTCAGTGGTCATCACCGCGCGTTCTTCGGACGTTGGATTCGACGAGCTCTCCGAAGCACGGCCAATTGGCGGATGACGGAATTCTTTTTCTCTCAGTCTTTCCGTCACACGTTTCAATTCAGCCTATAGAACCATGATTACGTTTTATCAAACACGAGAAAATATTATACAATACTGTGCCCCGAAGTTACTTTACTTACTTGAAATTGCGGGGAAGACATACTTCGATGTAGATTGCTCGGTTGCGGTTTGGCCGGATGTTGGATTTCCACGTGTTTCAATTCGTCTTTACTGAGCTTGCGTTTCGTCTCCGCTCTAGTCTTGAACAACCTCAACCTTGGCATACCGTTATTTTGACTAGACCTACTGTTGTCCCTGTGATTCTCCCAGTGTTGGTACGAGTCCGGCGAAGAACTTTCCATCTACAGGAAGTAAATAAAAAAACAAATTCGTTAAAAAACCACAAAGTTTCTTTAAAAACAATATCTATTAATAATTGCGCTCACTCCGTGCGAAGAAGGAGGAGGTATTTGAGGCGCTCTGTACTTCTTTTTCGACCTGGACATTCTGATTTTGACGGCACCGTTGTCTCCGTGATGGTGATGATGTTGATAGTCAATCGGTGGCTGGTGTCGGGAGTTTGCAAACCGCAAGTCCGGTTCGCTTGTGTACATGTTGTAACCTATACGTTGATCACGTCTTGCGTCCCGCGACACATGTTTTTGCATTTCGTATCCATAGCGTTGGAACTGAAACAAACATATTTTCTACGTATAATCAAATTCTCCAAATACTTATCGAATATTTGCGCACATCATTAGAAAGTTTTTATATATTTTTTTATAAGTATTTTACAAGTTTTTATTCTCAAGAATGATACAGAAATAATTGTTTATTTGTTTTGCCAATAATAGTTTATTATATTTTAAAATATAAATTGTCAAAATGAATTTTTTAAAAGAATTATTGAAAACAATATGCGTTAATTATCTGAAATTACGGATGATTATGTAACAAGGAGTTTTATATAGACAATTTTAGTACACGCGTGCTTAGGTATAATATGAAAGGTATATAATAGGTAAAATTTTAATCAACGTAATATTGTATTTATTACTATTATTTTATCGTTATACTTTTAAAAATATTATACGATTTCAAGGATATTAAGTGTTATTTGTACGGGTATTCTCGTTATATAAAAAGAAAAAAAATTATTTTTTGACTACAATTTAACACTATTTGCGGATATACCGATCCCAGCGATTTATTATATACGAGATATCCAATAGAATTCAGCAGATTTATTAAAGGTTTTATGAAATTGGATTATTATTATTATTTATATTATTATATTATTATATTATTATTATATTTATATTTATATATTAATTTATAAAATTAAAAAAAAAATTAATTTAAAATAATAAAATTATTTCTTATCTTATTAATTATATTCCGTATAAGTAAAATACACTCTAAATACGTATTTCGATAGTATAGGTTTTCTTAAAATATCGAATATGTCAAGTATTGGTTTAGAGTTATGATTTTATGAGAAATTTATTGAAGCATCAAGAAATCAAGAATACATATCGAAAACAAACCACACAGATATCATGTTGAAAATTCAAGCGACATACTATATATACGAAATGTGGCTATTTAAAAATAGAATTATCCGCTGATTAAACTCGAGATTAAATTAGGATCCTTGTAATGAGGTCATTTATCGAATACCAAGCTTTTACGTTAAATAATATATTTTTTTATCTATTTTAGTCATATAAATAGCGTTTACGCACTGTTTTGAATTCGAGAAAACCGATAATTATTGATTAATGCAAAAACCTTTGCAATTGATAATGCCTTCATAATAATCAACCTATAAAGTTAAATATAACCTCAAGCTTTAATCGACGGATGATCTCATTACGACTTAAAAGAACTGAAGTATTTTGTGATATTTAGAATAATTTTATCGTATCAATAAGTATCGTTTATAATTTCTATTTTATCGTTTTTACGAAGGAGAATATTTTTAATTTTTGTTTTTAGCCGAGAAATTATTTTGTTTATAAATCAACTACCCGCAAAGATTGGGTAAGTTAGTTAAATTTTGTAACTCATTAAATCAAGTTAATACAAAAGTATAAGTTAAATTATGTTTTTTTTTATAAGAAAAATCTATAAGAAACGTCGTAAAAAAATTACGGTTGTTTTGTTATGTCTCCGTTATTCGATAGTGTAGGAAATCAAAATGAATACGTTTTCGTATATTTATAGTATATATTTTTTCAGAACGTAGCGCCTACGCAAATGGCGAAGATGAGCCGTTTTGACAAAACGCGAATTAGACGAACGGTTGTTAATTACAGCCCGTACAATTATTAGCGGTTTCTAAAATTTGGACGACGATGTAAGATACGTAATTGTATAACATTAGATATTATTTTGTACAACGGGCTGCAATAGGTTATTAAACGACATAAATTCGATTTCACACTATATTGGCGGTAAAAAGCGAATACGCGAAAACTTCGTAAATATTTTCAACGAATCCCCCCTCCATGTTGAATATATGTCAAAAAGCGAGCCGATAGTTTTGGCAATTTTCCTTCGCTTTGGCGCGTAAAAATTTCGAATAATCGTCGCGTACATTCGTCGTACCTCGTCACGGTGTAAATACTCGTACGGCCGTTTGCCGTTAATGGTGCCGGCGTTGTGCAACATGGACCCGTTTTCGGTGGTCTTCAACCGTTGGCCCGGCACGGGCGGCGGCAGCACTTTCGACCCGGCGCTGGGCGGTCTGAAGTACTGCGACCGCGGGAACGAATACGCCCACGAGTGCGGCGGGATCGATTGCGTGTCCCTGGTCGCGTACGAGGAGCTGCCGTGACTGTTCGAGTTACCCATCGTTAGTGGTTGCTTGTTACGGGCCTTCGATGACCAGTGGGCGCATTACACGCGAACCGCGGTCACGCGCGGATGGTATATTGTTCGTCCGTGGCTGTGAAACGAGAAAACGCAAAACGATTAGCGTCCGGTTGGAACTTTCGGGCAATATTTCTACTCGTGTTACGGTAATTTAACGGGAGACCGGGGAAAAAAGGGGCCCGACGAAGCCGTTAATTTTACGCCAGACGGGACCGGGCGACGACGACTATATTCGGTAAAAGAAACGTGGAATTAAAACATCTCGGCGAAATCGAACGCGCGCATGATAATCCAGTTTTTATTGATATGTTCCGTACGCGGTTTGAAAGTGCAGTGACGCGTCGTAACGCGTGTTTTGACGAGCCACTAAAATGAAATCGTTTTGTCTATAAACGCGCGCGCCCGTTATTATATATACATATATGTCGGCGGTTCGCCTAGCGGCGAGAAATATGTAACGTGTTTTCGTTCGCTCTTCGACGATTTTCGTTTTAAATCCCAATTTATTTATTTTCGTATTTTAACAAGGGGCGTTTCGGTTAGGCACTTACGCGCACGTACGTGCACCAGTTACTACCTACCGCGCGCCCGTCGTCCAGAGTTCTGGCACTCTAACGCGGCGCGCGAGTTCTATTCAAACAACAGCGATACAAAGATTAGAAAATTTGTTTTTCGTAAATACGACGAACGCGATTAACGACGCGTCACACGAACGAGTCGAATAGGTAATGGGTATGTATCATGAGGCGTCCACGTCATATATTCAACGTCGTTGTTTCGTTCGGTCGTTGATATCCGGGCGCGGTGTGTGTGCTTACTTAATAACCAATTTTGTTTATCGCGCGGATGCACTTACATCATATCAGCGTTCGTTACGGAATTAAACCATTATCTTTCATACGGAAAGGAATATTTTCAAGCGAAACGATTATAATACTACTTAATGTACATTAGTCATGTATATCGAAATATAAATAAGAATCTGAACCGAACAAACGTAAATTATATATATAGAAAGAAAGAGAGTCTGTAATTTATCGTGGAGTGTGTCTGATTGGGTCATTGTGTATAGCGTTTGAAAGAAGTTCAATATCGGGACATTTTACGCCGTTGAAATTGGTGGGCTAAGCCGCGTTTTTTAATGTAAAATAATAGCGGCGACGCGTGAAATATGATTAGTGAAAAAATACGGCGTCGAAAAAACCGATCGTGTTTCTACGGCGCTAATAACGATTAAAATTCACGTGTATCGTGTTACGCGAGTGTAATACCCGAACGCGCGTATACGGTTTAGAAATTGTGAATAGTTATCGGGAGGGAGGGGGCGTCCAGTGGGCGAATTCGCATACGTACGAATAAACGAACGGCGAAATTTACTACGACACGGATGCGTCGCTATCGAAATAACAGTGGGGCGTTCGATATATATTGCGACGTCGGAATTATACGACACGTCAGACGCGCCACCGGGTACACCAGAAATACGTTTCGTTATCGACGGTGTCGCGACGGTCGTATTTTTCGAATGGATCCTCGTTTTTCGGGTTTGTTACCGGGAAACAACGACGGTTCCGAATTGCGCGCGGAACGCCTTCGGTTTAGCGCGCGGCGGTACGCGAAAATGATTACGGTATCGGGAACATTCCGAAACCGTGTACACGTTCTGTAAACAACAGTCCGCGTGCTCCGGTTCGACGCCGCACGAACGAGGTGTGTACACGATTCGATCGAACCGTCTTCGGTTCTCGCGGGCTACTACTACTTAAGAGAAAACCGCCGCTATTCCCAACGTATTTACGAACCGAGCGTTCGTTTTCAAACGCGTATAAACGATCGAGAGCATGTGTATACGTGACGTTCACGTCGTCAATATTTTTACGAGATAATAACACGCCCGTTATTTACGTTGTTTACGGTTTCGTCGTATCTAAGGTACGCGCGATAGAATTCTTTTTCGCGAATATATTTTTTAAGTTCGACTTATCGTGTGCACGATGCACACACACACACACACACACACACGCTCGTATCTTTTCTCGTAAACGGTTGAAAAATCGAATACGGCGGTACATCATAAATACCTCGAAATTCGTCGACACGGCTGCATGTCGCCGGAGCAATACCGTTCGCCATTACCGTCTCGTCAATGGATTCCCGTGGCGATCGAACGTCGTCGCGAATTTTGTTTTTCGAACGGAACGCTAGCGAGCGAGTGACACGAAATGGGGGCCCGCGCGCGTGGCCGAAACGAAACACATGTGCACGGCCGACCCGACCGCGTTGTTATTTCGGAAGAAATTATCGTACGGCCCGTTCTTCGTGCGATGCGCGCGCGCGCGTGTTCCGTTACCGGGTCGGTTCCGGCCAGACACCGTTATGACTGCGAGAGACGGCGGCGCGCGTTCTTGCCACGCGCACCGCGTACACCGCCCCACTCGCTAGCCGCGGCGGCGGAAACCAACGTAGCCGCCGCGAAAACGCTCGCGCCGTAATAATATTAACGTTATGGGTTTTATCGCGGCCGGCAATCGGCGGTGTACGTATTCTTCTTCCGAAAAACCTACGCGCCGCCGATAAACGAAACGGAATGAATTTCACCGGCCGTTGATAATTTATAGAAGGTATTCGCGTTCGGGTTTATGACCGCGGTCGTGTACGCAGCTACGCGCTCGCCTACTACACTCGGCTACGACCACACGTTCCCGGAGTTTTCGAGAACACGTCGAAACCGTTCCTAATTTCAACGGGTTCCTTTGCGCGGCGTTTGGGTCGTCCCTTACGCGAACCCCTCGGTTAACACGACGCGTTCGGAACCGGAATCGGTTAAATAATATTTACCGTACGACGGCGACGGATGAATTTTGAAATTGCGGCCGGTTCGCGAGCACCGTAAACAAATCGTCGGTTTCCGAAATTTCTAATCCTATCGTGTAAAAAAAAATTACGGTCACGCGAATTCCTGTTAAATCATATATGAAGCGTATAAATACGAAAACGGATAGCAACGAGAACGCTACGAGCGCGGTCCGTAATTACGCGAAATATATTACAAATTCGTTCCCCCGTTCGGAGGATCTTAATTTTGTGGCCATAACCGCGCGCGACCGACGCGTAAAAACCGTCGAATATTTTCGAAATGCCGCCGTCAACGTTGGTAATTGATAAAACGTAGCCAAGTGGTGGCGGCTAGTCACAAAGTCGTTAATTACGGGCGACGACACGGCGCAGCGTAATGGCACCTCCACCGTTCTCAAAACGCAGTCGAACCGTAGAGTGTTGCCATTCGTTTGTGGAATGCCTGCGGGCCAATGTTTACGTAATGCCCGTTAAAACAATTTAGATCGACTCTTCGTCCGTTTTTGACGGTTTAATTCGCCCTTCGTAGTTAGTAGACCGAAGTGGTTATTTAAGTCGTACGTTTTCGTACGATTTGCCGTCATACGCGTTAAAACGTATCGGTTCAACTTGATTATCGTGGCGACGTCGAATATTTTAATTACTAACGAGTTATTTCGCGTAAACGGTTTCGACTTAAATTTGAAATATCCGACGGTGTTTCGTGAAAAACGCCGTAACGAAAGTGGTACGCGAGAACATTTACTACTCTATTACCGTTCACGGGGGTTATTTTTTCGTAAAAAACGGATTTTTCGTGAATTTTGTACAATACGCGTAATGGTAACGCGGTACAAGCCAATTCGATAATTGGTTCAAACGCCGTTCTAAAAAGTTGCTCGGGAATCTTATAAACAACTACATAACTATTCGCCCGGTTTTTTTTTTTTTAAAAAAATAATTTACGATTTATAGGCGCGCGTACGTAAAAAATGACGACGTATTCGTACTGACGTTTCGACGTACTTTTAAAGGAGTTCTACGTACGCATTACGTATCGACGTATCGTCTTAACGACGCATTTTATTCGCCGAATATTTAGGCCCGCGTCGCGTACTACACCGAACCGGGTGTACCTGTACGCGTTTGTGCAAAACGAGCAAATATGTTTCGTTACGGGCCAACACTAGTTACAATATTACGCGTGAAGCCCGCGGGGCGTCGTAAAACTCGGTCATTGATTACCACGGACACTGGGAATTGGCCGAGTAACGTTTTCCTGTACGACGCGAATTCACGCCGAACGCGTATTTTCGGAGTTTCGTTAACGCGCCTACGGGCGGATAAAAATAAAAACAATATAATAAACACTTTCGTTTCGATCGTTACTTTCTTCTCGCCGTCGTGATAAATTACGAACGCCCGCTAACGCGCGGTCAACTAACGCGTAATAATAATTATTATTATTATTATCCGAAAGGTTAATCAACGCTTGATATACGAACCCGTGGACGACGGCGAGTGTTGGACGTACGAGAGTTTTTTGGCGAAAAACGCGACATTACCGGGCGCGTATAAAAACGATTTACCCAGATGGCCATGTACGCGATTGGTTCCGGAAACATGTAAATTACTCTACCCGTCGCCGAAAACTGTCGTCGTGGCCGATATACGACGCCGCGACGGTGTTTGCGCGCGCGTTTTCCTAGCCAACGGAAAACGTCGCGCGTCGTCGCGAGCGGGTCCTGGGCAACAGTTACAGATGGCGGAACACGAAACAATTCCCAGCATTCATTTCGAAACGAGAAATTCTTCGAAAAACGTTCGTCTCCGGAGACCACCGCCGTATTTATACATATATAAATTGTACGTAGGAAACTAATGACGTTGATTGTCGTCCGCGGCGTTTGCCGTGAGCGAGTGCCGTCAAATCAGACCATAATACAGAATACAATTTCCGCTTCCATCGAAGACCGAAAACTATCGGATAAACTTCCGTTACAACCGTTTTCGACGAGCCTTTGACGGCCGTTTATACATGGACATTTGCGGTCGAATTGAATTCGTTTCGAAAATATTTCCACCTTTTCTTTGGCGGCAAAAAATGTACGTAACCGTTAAACCGAAATACGAAGGTATTTTTACGCTTAATTAAAACGTTTCGCGCGACTACTTTCTTGAATTATTTTCACGAAAACGGTACGACGTAATTTACGCGCGAATGTGGAATTATCTTTCGCTAATATTTCGTTACCCGTGTACATAGCCAAGTATACAACATACACACACATATATATAATACACATAAACTAGTTTATAAGTCGTAGTAATAAATAATTAGGAAAATGGCCACGTCGTCGGATTTGGTTCGTTTTAATTTTATATATATAGGAGTGAAGGCAACGGAAGCACCACGCCAAACTGGGATGGCGAGCTAACGTTTCTATCAGATGTTCAGACATTAAATTGTCATGTGCTCGTAATAAGTTACGTACTTATGTGTTTACGTGCTCGTAAGTACGTTATTTGGACGACGCGCGTCTATTGTGCAACGCGACCGACCGGTATTTGCGGCCGATTTCCTTATAACTATACAATCCGTAAAACGGTCGCGAATAAATAAAAAAAATGCGTACACAATATGTGTGTGTGTGTGTGTGCGTGAGAATGTGGTTTATGTATAACGTAAGTTGTTTTACGACAAAGGACGATGGAGGATAATTTTAGGGAAACGTTTAAAAGTATATTCTTGTAACGATATTACAGTTATAAATATACGCGAAAAAATACGCGCGTCGAGCGCGAATAAATTATTATTATTGCGTTTAATGATACGCAAGTATTAGAAGGCGCGTTGATTCGAAATTAAAAATATCGTATGAAAACTATTAATCGAGCGATTAAAACGATATTTAAGAAAGTATTATTCCGATTTCCTATTACAAAAATGTATTCATTCACACGCGCATTATTAACGTCGATTATAATATGCACATTTTTTTAAACGAGTATTAAAGTTAAAGATTAAAGTTTTATATTTCCGAGTATATTCTCGCTACTAAATGGCGATTTTAAAGACACGTATAATTTAAAAGTAATTTCGTTTTCAAGTTATTAGAAAACCTTCTAATATATTGTACTTTAACTACAAATATATGTGTGTATGATATAGTCATACGGCGTATAGACAGCAGCCGGTAAGTACATTAATCACGTCGTATATTTTCACCTCAAGGCGTCTATTTATATAAATATAATCGGCGGGTAACAATATTTATCGTGCGTTAGAAAAGTCGACGTCTATATTATTAGGTTTATAATTTACGCGCGTGTGTATATATATATATATAAAATAAAAAAAATTGTCGATTATAATACGCTTAAGAGTGGAGGAATGTGTGTACACACGACGTTTTCATTTTACGGCCGTTTTTCCTATACAAATCGAACGGTAATTTCTCCGTCGTGGAATATATGTGTGCAGTCAAACAACGTGTACTACTATGTGACAGCAATATTTAGTTATGTGACCAACTTTTCTACGCGTATAATACACTGATTTATGGACGAGCACGATAAACTGGTTATTTTCTTTCAGTAATTTTTATAATATTCGTGCTGCCCCCGTTCGTCGGGATTTTTTTTTATTTTCCGATTGCGTCCGTCGGCGACCGTGCGTTTCGTAATTCGGATCGTTTTAATTACGCGTACTTTAAAGGTTAGAGTATAATTTACGCGGCGAGTCGTCGTCGCACAAACAATGGCAACAATAATTCGACGACTCGAGTGTTTGAAAAATATGACGCGTCCGATTTCCAACGAAATACGTTAAAAGTACGACGATTTTCGAAAATCCAATATCCCGAAGGGGCATTTTCACACCATAAAACGAAATATTCGTGACCCACGGTTACGCCCACCCTTCCGCGATATGTAAACGGGCCGTAATATATAATTGTCCGCGTCGAACGCGCGCGTTCGGCGAGTTTTTTCGCGAGAGAAAATGCGTTTTATTACGGCGATTATATTGTTAATTAGTAATTACGCGCGCGCGCGCGTTCGATCGTCGTCGTCGTCTCGCGCGTATCGTTTTACGATCCCAGAAAGTTATTTTTTTTCCGTCCGCGGAACGGCGGCGGAGTTGCCCGTAGTCATATATCGAGAGAAAGTGAATGACAATCCTCGCGGCTAATTATATTAATTTGATCGACGCGTCCACAATGCGCCGTACGGTGAAACGTGAACGAGGTCGACGACCCTCGTCGTACGATTCGTTATCGAACTGGTTAAAAAGTAAAAAAAAAATTTCGGGACGCGCACGGCCGGACCGTATAGGCGTGCGTACCGCCCGGAAAGAGAGTGAAAGGGGTGCCCGCGCGCGCCGTTCGGTCCGATTTAACGGTTTAAATAAATTTCACCGACGGTGTCCCCTCCGGGAACGTATACTCGACCTTCGGGACGCGTATGCACGCCCGTTATAATACGTACACACTCGCGTGTGTGTGTGTGTATTTTTTACGCGCGCGCGTTCGACGACGAAAGTCAAAACAAATGGAAATCGGGACCGCCTCGGGGTGCCCGGTGGTTATATTACTTCACCCGACGACCAGGAGAAACCCGCGCGTATGATATCACGGCCCGCGGGCCGCTTTCGTCGTTTCCAATATTTATTGGTCCGTCGTCGTCGTCCCTCCTGGCCCGCCCGTACGCGACCGCTAACGAAAGTGAAAACCTACGGAGCGCCGTAACGTCTTACGCGCGTGTATCCAACCCCTTTCACCCGCGTCGCGGAACCGCCAAGCCCGGGCCGGTATGACGACGACGGTCTTAGTCACCGCGTACGTTATGACGAGCGTACCCCGACTCGTCGGAGTCATCGATTGCATTCCTCCCACCCCCCACCCGGGGGAGACTTTCGAAAAAGAATTCTCCCGCGGCCGCGCGCGACACTTGAACGATACATAATTTATCGTGTACAGAGCTTCCGCCGATAATTCGAAATTTGTTCAAAATACGTCGTTCGGCGATAGAAATCGCGATAACCGGCCGTATTAATATTGTTTACGGTACGCGGCGACTCGATACGGCCGTCGATTTCTAACGGATATCGTCTCCGGGACGACAGTCGCGTTCCGTGTGATTTTTGCCGCAGTGGCAAGTACGAAGCACCGAACGACGAAATATGTACCCTCCGAAGTCACGGGAAAATTGTAATTTTTGTTCGCGCGGTAGTTTGTGCGCGCGACCGTAGAGACGTTAAAACGCGGATCGCTACCGAACGTTCGACGACTAAAATAGTAATTACTAACCAGCCGCCGACCCGAGCGCGGCGAAATACGTGTACAAAACAAGAAGACGTAATTCCGCGTTATTTAATTTCCCGTCTATTTTCGTCGTTCCCACGGAAACGACTTTTTCGAAGTAACATATATACGTATTAAAACAATTTTAAAAACGATCGCGTAATTTCGTTTAATATTTCGGACGTAACAAGTTGAAAGTATGTGCGCGTGTGTGTCCCCATTGTCTTCTACGCGGATCGGCCGTCGGAAAACTGTTTAATTTTTAATTATTAAAAGGTAAAAGCGTTCGGACGTAATTTGGATTCTCACGCGTAGGAAATACACGTAACGACGACGATAATAATTGTTCGTATTATTATTATTACCCGGGATACTTTTGTTTTCATAAACGCGTGTAATTTTTCTGAAATATTTTCTACGGTTTATTAAAAAGCCGTTTGACATTAATCGCGTTATTCGCGGTAATACGAAGTAATTAGGAAACACGCTCGTAATATATACGTACGTATATAGTCGCGTTAATTCTACGCACGCCCAGCGTATTTTGATAAATATATATATATATATGGAGCGCCGTCAAGGACGATCGTGGAGTTTTTTCTTAGGTTTGGTTTTCACCTTTTACCCTCGTCGCGCCGCCGAGTCGTACCGTGCCGCGGCGGGTCACACAATCCCGTAGATCGTAAATTGCAAAAACCGAAAACGATAAAAAAAAAAAAAACGAAAATCGTGACCCGACGTTATTACAACGCGTTGGTGTTTTCGCGAGGGCTTGATCGTACCGCGGGTATTTCGGCACGGGCCGGCCGACGGCTAGGACCGTTCCCCGATTTAGACACCGAACTTCTCGTTGGCTTACTGGACGGCGGTATAATAATCGAACAACGGGTTTAGAATTCGAATCGATTACGATCGTGTAGCGCCGCCGTTACGTCCGGCGTGTCGAACGGAACGACAATTGGTCGCGTCGAAAACCGTGTACGTTACGGAAAGCGAACGATTCGACAAGAACGCCTAGGGACGCGAAAATACTTACGTCGAACGGTTTCTGGGGGGGAGGAGGGGTTGCCCGTACAAATGTAAAGAACCCCCCGCGTACCGTGATTCACGAATTTCTTCAATTCCGAAACGAGACGGGGGAAATAAAAAAACGTAACGAAGTCGGACCGCGCGTACCTTGTTGTTATTAAACGGTCGGGCACGCGTCCGGCGTACGCGATTCGGGTCGAAGAGAACGCGGCGATATATCCGCGCAATTGGGAAACGGTAAACTTTTTTCAAAAAAAAACGGGAGCGTCGTCGGAACTCGGCCGTAATAGCGTTATCGCGACAAAATCCGCCCGGCAACCGAGCCGCTTTTGCCCGTTAGTCCTTATCGACCCGATCGATTCTCGTGAAGCCCCGCGGTGCGTATATAAAAGCGGCGGCGTCGTCCAAACTTGTTCCGTAAAACGATCGGGCCGTACACGCGGCCGGTTAGCTAATCTCAAATGTCGTTTTCGATTCGATTAAATTTCGTCGGGCGGGCGCGCGTTACCGCCGAATCGAAGGACCGCTATTACGTAATACGTAATGATTTTTCCCGAAAAAGCTAAAACCGATCGTATCGGCGAGTCCGTCGATTTACGCGCGTCATTACTCGTCCGCGATACATATCGGACACGCGCGCGTATATGGCACGTACGAACGGTCAATATACCGTTCGGTCAGTGAAACGTCTCGGCGTACGCGCGGATCTTAATTCCTTATTCGGCGGCCACGTACTCTCTCCCCCACCCCCATTCCGCGGCGACATCGGCCATTTTTCCCTCCGCCGGCCGTGTTCGCGCCCGGAAATTCGCTTCGATCGCCGTAAACGAAAAGCGGCGATGGGATGCCCGCCGTCGATTAAAACGTTCGCGTTCGGCGCGCCGCGGAAAAATTGGTCGCCGCCGTCTCGCCCGATAAATATTAAACATTTTTAACCACTTTCTCTCGGATTCCTTATCGAGCGACGCGAGCCGATCTTTAAATACACGGATGACACGGTACGAGAAAACCTCGTCGTAGGTAAACGACCCCGATCGATTAGCCTACATATCCGGAACATTGTCGATCGCGCGACAACCGCGATGATGATCGTTTCGATCGTCGTATTTCGCGATACGATTTTTCCGCCGCGATTCCCTAAACAAAAAAAAAAAACGGCCGCCGCCGCCGCCGAAATCTCGTAGTTCGAACTCGAACCGAAAACGTCGTAGAAACAACGCGCCGGCCGTATCCGTCCATCCGATCGTTCTTTGCACAGGCCTCTCATTGTTCTTCCCACCGTTCGCGAACATTAACGGACCGCCAGAATACGAACGTAATTATATATACCTACGACGTACGCGTATTTAATTAGTACCGGTATTTGTACGCGGTTTCGATAATAATCAACGTTCGGCCGATCTAAACGGGTCGTTTATTAATTAAACGGACGACGATACTTTTGTATCGATTTCGACGTAGCAAATTAATATCCGATTTCTACTGCGACGATTATTTAAGGATTTGTACGTACAGAAAAGAAATTCATTGCCCTCTTGTCTCGCCATATACACATTGGTAGAGATATCTCTCTTTCTTTCTCCCGTGCAATCGCCTTTTTCGCGCACGGATTTGAATTATTATTATTATTATTATTATCGTCGTCGTGTATCTGAAACCGCACGGTGCACCGCGTTGTGGTAATCAAAACCGTTATTGTACATCGCGTATTGTATACCCGAGGAACGCGAAGCGAAATGTATAAACACAACACGCGTATGTACGGACAATAAGACAAAAGCGAATCTATCCCGCGCCGTACGTTCCTTAATTGTACACGCGCTACGAGTATTGTTGTATTCCGTTTGAACTACAATTATTACCGAATGTGGTTCGACTATTATTTCAGCACACGTGATGGATCCCGTTCACTTTCACCTCGACGCCCGAGAATTCGGAAAAACTACGGGCGACCAACACGGCGCGCCAACTTGTATAAATAGAATACGACGGCGGGATTACCGTTCGCATTAAAAACGATTTCGTTCGATTTGGCTTACGAAAATTCCACGTTTTCCGGTCTTATCGATTTTTATATATATACACACACACACACACGTGCGCGCGAGACTTTGTACGCTCGTCATTATTTTTTTGTTTACACATTTCGAACGTTTCTCGTGATCTCCATCAGCCGGTCCGGTTCGTTGTGAGACGTTCCGCGCTTTTGTTACATAATTGCCGGCGCGGTCGATCGATAAAAATCGAAACGGTCCCGCGCGAACATTTTTATTTCTCTTCCGCTATTTGTCTACCGTCGCCGTAGGCCCGATACGGATCGCCGGGCGTATCGTAGTTCTCCTTCAGTCGACACGAAAACGACCAGTCGCGATGATTATCGTTTTTCCATTGGCGTCTTTACGCGCCGGAAGAGTAAATTATAACAAGGTCAATGGTTCGAAGACGAAACAATTTAGGTTTTATGACTTCGGCGGTACTTAAGTCTATATACATACAGTTGTTTTGTTCGACCGACGGGTGTTTTAAAATCATCGCGCCGGGCAGATTGATTAACGGCCATTTTCGGAAAACGAAATCTCGCGGTCGACATTTCGCGTTCATTGTACGTGTGTGGCCGTTTTACCGAAGTACGCGCCGCGAATTCGGTAAAAAAATATTACGCGTAGAGAACACGCGCCAATGGGACGAATCGAAAACGAATATTACCGTCAATATTCGAAAGGTTATCGCGTTTCACGTCCGCGTCGCGCCGAATGTTAATGCATTTGGAAATTGGGAACGTATTTCCTTATCGGACGGCGAATTCGGCGTATCGTTCGACATTAGGCTAATCGTAAACACCACGGCGGCAAACCGTTTTGTCTCGCGCGGTCATACTAACTTCGTCGGAAACGACGACGACAATTGGTTGGTATACGATTACGTTATTTCGCCGTTTATTAAATATTCAAATTTCGTCCCTGTACGTACGGGCCTACACGATTTAGTATTGGTAATCACGACGACGTTAAAATGCGCGCGCGTAGTTTGAGAATAACGTCGATAAACGTTAACGTGTGTATATATACGGCTTTTGTATTTTACGAGTTAACGTGCGTGTCTATATGTGTATTCATATATTTAGAGAGACGTGAGCTAGAATAAGATTTTCGTTAACGACGTTGCCTGTCCTTCGAAGGTCGTCTACGTCCTATCGAAACATACGGGATATAGTTCCCAAAAAAAAAAAAAACCGCGCGTTATTTACCCCGTTTCGTTGCTCTTCGTCCTACGACCAAAGTGTATTCTCGTGATCACGTCCGCTTTGATCCCTCTCACGCTAGTCCTGTTCCCTAAAATCCCTCGGCGTCCCTCCGTCCCGAAATACTTATTCCGAACCGTTTGGAAAATTACAAATTACTCGTTTATTAACTAGTTTCGTTGCTCAATTCGTCGTACGTTGTTCTACTCTAGTAACACCAAAAGCCAATAGAGAAAAAAAAAACGCTCGTGTACCGCGCGCGTGTTCGCCGCCGCAACGAATTTCGTCGACGAAAAGAAAATAACGCGACCCTCGTTTACGATACGACGTCTACATTTTTTTTTTTTTGGTGGGGGGGAGGGGTCCGCCATTGTTCGCGCGTGTATAGTTCACGACGACGGTCAATTAAACAGCGCCGTCGATTTCGCAACGCGCCCGAAACAATACCGGGCCGCGTAATATTTCAATACCGAAATCGTACCGGGTCGGCTCCATTGTTTTCCTGGACCGCGCGCGCGATAGGATCGCCGTCGTGCGCCACGATCCGCCCGGGAGTGTTGGGAAATTTTAATTGTTCTAGACGACCGGCGACGACGTTGTACGTGTTATGCGTGCGTGCGTGTGCTTAGACGATGCGAAACGGTATCGATTGTTTTTCGGGAAACGAATTAGCGAACGAACGATATCCGCCGTTCGGAACACGTCGCACGCGGACGTAGTTCGCCTCGTCGGATCGCGGAGGCTTATCGAAAACGAGTCTTAAATTTGGAGCGTCGCGCTGAATACGCGTTTACGTACCATCCAAAAAACGGGTTTCGTTTGAAAATTACAAACCGGGTTTTTGTTTTAATTCGTAATTCGCGAATTGTTGTCGTCCGATCGGGGCGACACAAACGTACCGACGTTTTCGTGTTTCACTTTTGCAGCCGCGCGTGATTGATGATCGCCCCGGCGTAATTTCTTCGACGATTTGTCGACAATACGGCCGTCTCGCGGCGCGTCGTTAATTATTTTCGGCTACGAGCTTTTTACTACGCGGCTGTGCGTGTCGGTTTTACATTTCGAAAAATATCGCCGAGAAAATTCTCGAACAGTGAGTGAGCGGGGGGGATGACGGCGAATGGAACGTTTTCACTCGCGATTTTCGTACGGTCCGATGACTAAACCGTTTCGAAAATCCATTTTCCCGGGACATACTGATTTACCGCCGTCGTTTCGTCACCAAATTCGCCAAAAACCGTCGGCGCCGATTAACCGATTCCGGGGCGCAATGTGAAGTTGGACGCGCGGCGTACATTGGTCGGTTTCGAACGAAAGCGGACCGCGCGTTTCTTCGGTGGTACGCGCGCGCGAATAATTCGGGAACGTATCGTATATTAGCCCAAGGCCGCCGAGCGTACGTCGCGTTATTTTTCACATATCGAACGCGCCGGCCACACAAACAAACGTTCCCACGGTCTCTCAGCTAGTTTCGCAACCGCGTATGATATCTCGCCGGAACAAGGTACGCGTTCGCCTCGTAATACGTCTGACGGCGGTGGATTCATTACGCGATCCCGGCGCGATTAATCATTCGGTCCTGTACGGGACCGTACCGTGGACGTACCGCGGTGGAAACGTCGGCGGTAGAAATGGACGGAAAAGGCCTTTTCGTTTAGCGCGCCGCGATCGCCGGTCCAACTAGAGCGTGACTAAGACGTGCGGCTATAGCGTTTTGTAATTTTTTTCGTTCCTCTCGAAGGAAATAGAAAAAACCCGCGATATTTACGGCGAGCGTATGGAAATAAGAGCGCGACGACGAACAATCGGTTAATATATCGATAAACGAAAAAACGACGACGAACGGAAAAATGGTAACGAAATCGGTTCGTTCGTCAACGTCGCGGCCACGTAAAATGGCGCAATATAATATTGTCGCGGTTGTGTAGCTAACAGGCGGTGTGTGTATATATACGAAAATCACGATATTCTAGTTCTCACGTACGGAACGTTTGTTTGTTTTTTTTTTTTTACTCTTATCCGGGCCGTATACATATATATATATATCGTTTTTATGAACTATTTTCAACAACTTTCACAATAAATGCCTACGAAGCGAAACACAGCGCGCGGAGAATACGCGTATTAACGAAACGTTCGAACACAGTCGGTATGAAATGTACGCGAAAAAACCCGAACGCTCGGTGTACGGCGATTACGCGTTTCGGGATAAAATCCGGTAACCGGGCGGTCCGAGACGCGTTGTGTTTCCGAAATATTTATTATTCCACGGGTTTCGGGGATTGGCTTACACGCGCTCGCGTCGATCTCGGTACGCTAGCGAGCAACGTTTCTCGTTGGCGGTACCGGGGAAATCGTACCGGCCGTGTAAAAACGCGAATTCGGGGAACGAACCCCGCGCCGGCCGCGTTTCACTTGCGCGTGTTCGTCCGTTGTACGCGTATCGATAGATGCGTGGACGGTGCGTAGGACCGTCGGGACGGGCAAAAATTACGCCGCTGGACGACGACCCGAATTGTATACACGCGCGCGCTAAATATCGAATAACGACGCAACGGCGCGCGCGTATATTTATCCGTGTTCGGGTTCGTCGTCGGGTAGGATATTATGCGCGCGACCTCGAACGAAATACTTCAATGGCCCCTCCGAAGACGACGCGCGATAACAAATGGGTTCGCAGCAACCGCCGCCGTATATAATACGTACACGCCGCGCACGCGCGCGCGGCTATATTACACTGTACGGCCGCGCGAAACGCGTCGGAATGCTTCAAGGCGAACGGGTTGATTCTCGACGACGCCGCCGTCGCTCCCGTGATTTATCCCCCGCCGCCCCTATACCCCTCGCGTACGCCCCGTCGACGATATTATCGGTTTATTATTTCGCGAACGACCGTGTAAACACGAAAAAGCTCGCCCGTACGTTTAATAAACGTCGGCCCGCGTCCGCGTGTCGATCGGTCCACGGCGCGTGGTCCCCGAGTCAGTGGCGTACTAACAAGGGATAAACCCCCCTCCCGAAAATTTTTAGGAAAAATTAAATTTCTTACGAGACGTATATTTTTGGTCAATAATAACGAACAACTAAAAATAAAACGTTTAAACGTTATAATATAACGTGAAAAATGAATAATCCATTAATGTTTATAACGTGTCTTGTATCGTTAGGGTCGTCCAATTTATTTATTTAAAAATTAACCCGCCTCGAAGTTCGGGTCTAAGTACGCCACTACCCCGAGTACGTTATTTACGAACCTATTATTATTCGCCCGTTGTCGCGCCGTCGTATCCCGTACTCGTTCGCCAATAGCTCTCTACCACGCACCGCATCCCGTCGTGTACAACGGCGAAAATCGTAACCGGCGGAATCATTCGCGTTTTATTATTACGGCGCCCCGATGATAATCGGTCCGGCGGCCGCGAATTCATCCCTCGCGCACCGCGTCCGGCAAACGAACGTAAACCGCCGCGGCTGTCGTATACCTGTCGCCCGGCGACAACTTCCGAACGCCCTTCGTCGCATATCGGCGTACGAACGGGAACGGTTTTACGTTAATAATCGCGTTACCGTTAGCGGAAAAAATGTACGCGACGACCTTACGGCGTTCCGAAGGTTTTGTCCTCGCGCCGAGTGTCCGGTTATGTATTTATTAACGCGCAACGAGAGCCGGCTCGTAAACGGAGTCGCCTTGTCGTGTCGTCCGCGCGCCGTTCGTCACGCCCGCGGTTTCGCATCTGTCGCGCGGCTTTCGCTTTATTAAAGCCTATGTCGACCCTCAAATTTACGTCGAACTTCGCCACTTCGTCCGGTGGCGATCGACCAATTTGGTTACCGGGGGGACATTCCGTACCGCGGAGATTACGCAACTACGGCGAATTTATCGTTTTCACGTCGGTAAACGTAACGCCGGTATTTGTTTTATAAAACAACGTTACGGTTATATATATTTCCTACAAATATCGATCGGAAAGCGTTATCCCGTTTGACCGCCCTTGATGGCCACATCAACCACCCGGTGTACCGAAACTTAAGTATAACTCGTTGTTTACGCGCACGCGTGTGGATACACACACACACACACACACAACCGAGGTCTAATTAATTATTAATACGGATTCGCGGACGTTCGGCGCGTGTTTGTCATGCGAACGGCGCGTCGATTTCGGTTCGGACACGTACACGACGATTTCCGAACGTGAAAATCGTTTGGCAGGTCTCCGTGGCGCACGTATACAGTCACAGCGTCACGAACGTTACGCGCGAACGGAATTTCCAATTGTGCGCGGTGAAAAGATAATGTTTCGGAGCACGTTCGGTTTTGCATATTCGATACGAATTACAAGAACGAAACGAATGGGAAAAAAAAAAAAACAAACCCCCGCAACCTTCCGTGGGGCGCCGTGGGCGTACGCCGGCTGCGGTACCCGAGGATGATGAGGAGGAGGCACGAGCGATTTACGAAATCGTCGCCGGACTATACGTACAAGCGCAGCACGTACGCCATTGTGCGGAGCCCGCGAATCGTTAATTATTGTAATTTATGCGGGCGCGATTCGTCGATTCATCGTGTACACGGGCAAAATGAAAATCGTGTCGTTTGTTGCGCGGTACGTACGATTTCGTCCAATACCCGTGATAATCACGACCACGGTTTCGTAATCAGCACGTAGCCCGCCGACCGGCGGTTTACTCCAAACGCGCTTCTCGTTATTCGCCCGCCTGTCCCGTACGTCTCGTTTGCAAATCGGACACGCTACGGTGCCCGTTAATTGTCGGCGTTTTCGCCCGGCGAATCGTCCAACAAGACCTAACCTCCGCCCATCCAGGGGCGGCTTCTTCTTCCGCGTACGTTTTCCTACCGCGTTCAACGGCCATCGGCGACAACGCGCTGGTAATACGGTTTCGGGGGAACGGGGGCGAACACTCGTCGCGATAACAAAGTGAAAGGAACGGACGAAAAAACACAAGTACCGTGTCTCCTACGGTACGTACGCGCCGTCCGAAAGTGGAATTTAGAGAATTTGGAGCCGCGCGACGCGGACGAACGACAAAAACGGTATCGAAATTCGAGGGGGGGAGGGGGACCGATCGTTAATTACGTCGGAACGGATCGTATTAGGGGTCGTCGTAATTGACGTACGTACGACGCGGAAATTAAAAACGCCAACAGTCCGCTTCGGGTCGTTAATTATCGGGACCGAGAACCGGACAACCAAGAAAGCTATTTTAAACGGTACACTTCGTCGTAATTCGTCGGCCAGTGCGCGCGTGGGCTTCGCTCGGGTGACGTCGTCACAGCCGCCGCGGATCGTCGTCGTATTATTTCTCGCCTCGGCGAGTACTACGACGGTTAAGCGTAACCGCTAACGGCGGCTGTACGTATCGTTTTTAACGCCGAGACGGGGCGTGAAAATAATGTCGGCGACGTTGTCACGTCCGCGCCAGGCAGCCAACAGCGCGGAATCGGCGGTTTCGATTGCGTTCGAACGGTACGCGAACGCGGGCGGCGCGCGTGAAATCTTTTCGGTTAGCAGAGCCGAAAAAACGGGCCCATTGGCGCCCGGAGTCCGTTCACAATCGGATGTCGTCGTACGGTTGTCCGCCGGGCGCGCGAGTACGACGGACGCGCGCGCGTATTACGTAATTCGTGCCTGGACGAATAAAAACGCGATACGATCGGACACCGCGCGGTTCGCGAGACAATCGACAAACAAATAATAACACAGGTAGGCATAGCGCGCGCCAGTAGCAATGGCAACCCTGTGGGTGCGACTGTGTGTGTGTGTGTGTGTGTGTGTGTGTGGGAGGGGGAATCATTCCACTCGAGTCGACCGCTGTTGTCGTCGTCACCGGTGAACCTGAACGCGAACGGCTACCAACCCAGGTGAGTTTATCTCGGCGACGACGTCGGTTTTTCGGCGTTTAACGCTTTTTAATCGTTTTGTTGACCCATGCACACATACGCACACACTTGGGCGAACAAGCGTAAATTATTAGGCGAAAAGGGGAACGGAGCGGGCAGATAAAACGCGTTTTTTCGGTCCGGTAAATACCCGTGGGCGTGTGGTGCGTGTGTGTGTACGTTGAAAACCGCCGCGACGCGACCGTACACAATTGGTTTTCGGTCCACGGAGTTGCTCGCGACCGAGTGTAAACAAATCGTTTTCCCGTCGAACACGAGCGATACGATTTCTATAACTTTTCAAAAGTTACGCGCGCGCGCGCGCGCGCTACGGCAGCTCGACGACGACCGTAGTCGTTGCCGGGCACGTGCGTGTGTAATATAATGATCGAACGGATCGCCGGCGCGACGAAACGGTTCCGCGGAGCTATTCAAATCGTTTTTATTATTGTTCCGCGCGCGAGAGTGAAAGTAGCGGCTGAGGAGACGTTCGCAATTAATAACGATATGAATAAAACGGCGACGACCGTGTGTTTCGATACCGTCGGCGGAGAACGTTCATTAAAAACGTTGATGAGCCCGGAAGGAGAGCGCACGACCGTCGTTTTTACACGTCGGAACCTCAGATAGGAAACAATGGCGCGCGTACCCGGTAACAACGCGACCCGAACGAAACCGTCGTTCGGCGTAGTAGTAGTTTTCGGTTGGCGAGTTCGCGGCGGATTCCGTCGCAAATGTCGGCGCCCGTACGAACAACGTCCTCAATTTGCCGAAACGTTGTTCGACGTTCGTACGGACGTGTATTCGAACGGTTAGGTTATATCAACCGTGTTTACGGTTGACCGTCCGGAGACGGTCGCTGGGGTAATACGCGGGGGGCGGGCGTTCAACTCTCCGGAAATTAGCGACGAAAACCGCGTGGCGAGGACGATTACGTTCGAACGCCGTAACGGCGGCCATTCCGACGTCGGTTCAGGTGAAGTAACCCCGCGGGACAGGGCGGACTTTGGTTCGCCACCCCGGTAGAGCTAACCATGCGATGCGGTGAACGTCCATGAATACGACGGTACTCGGGTTGTCGTTAAACGACGCGGAATTCCGAAACGGGTTGTCGTGGTGGAGTGGGACGTAAATTCCGCCGAACAAATGTCCGATTCGTCCGTGCCGTGGTCGATACCGCGAAAAATCGAACCCGTGACACGGTCCAACAGTCCCGTTCTGGGGAGGGTCACACACATACACTGTACTTGGACCGTGAACGCGTTTGTACCAACGACGACGACGTACCGTACGTGTGTGTGAAGTGCGTGCGTGTGTGTGAACCGTGACGCGCGTTTCGGACGACCCAATTACGCGGGCGACCGCCGTTGTCGTCGTTACGCGGCCGGTCCGCCCGACGACACAGGTGACTGTCGTCGGACGTTGGGCGCACCTGCGAGCGGTTCGTTCCCCGAGTCGCGGTCGGCCCGAACCGTTCGTCGTTCGCGTCGTTATTATCGCGATTTTGGTTTTCGTACGTGTTCGGCTCGGAGAATTACGCTAATGCGCGCGATAGAAAGTAGATAATACGGTTTTATCATACGCGCCGTTTCGGCGACCGCGATATGTCGTAACGGGGGGTAAGGGGGGGCGTTTTTTTTTTAAGAGAAATATGTCGGTCAAAAACCCTGACCTACTACAACTACGACGGCAAAAATTATTCGTCGCGAAAATAGTTTCGAGTAATAACGGTGGACGCGCGGACTTATCGAACGGGTGTTACGGCGCGATTGTTTGTCCGGGCCAATTTCGAAAGTCGCGTCGTGAAGGTCGCGTATACGGAGGGCACGCGCGTTAATTGTCGGCCAAACGGTACGACGCGTCCGTGTAAACGGATACGTTAAACGGTCGGCGCGCGTAGTGGATGTTCGTAATACCGCCGTACGAAAATTGCGAACTATTCGCTCGGGAACCGTACCGAGTTCGGTGGTCCGCAAATACGCGGCGACGTTTTAAAAAATTTCCGGACGGTTACAAGTGGCCAATACGACGTCCCGAATGGCGTACACGAGGTTTCCGCGTGCGTTTACGTAATTATTAAATTCGTCTAGAGAATTCTCGTATGGTTCGAACTAGTCGTTTGATATATAAAACGGTATATAATAACACGCGCGGTATTACGACATTCGTATTTCTTCTCCAATTAAACGACGTTACTCGGACGTTTAAAAATCTCGTTCACCTTTCGTCGGTGCACGAATTTAGGTTGATTAGAACCCGATAACCGCGTTCGCGAACGTTTCTTTTTCGTTATATACATACATATGCACGCACACACACACGCCTAAGTAGGTACACGCACGTCCAGTAAAAATGACTGACGTTTCGCTTTATATTATTCGTAAACTATTTTCGCTGGGCTGCGCCGCGACGAATAACAATTTCTTCGTGAATACATAAAACGTTACGATGACAATAAACGTACAACCGGACGAGAACAATAGTAATCGACACGTCGCGCGGTGGCCTTGTTTCTTTTTTTTGCTCCCTAAATTATAAAAGGAGGCAAGTAAGTCGCGTATGGTAAAATCGGTTTACGGCTATGACGAATTTCTAAGACTGTTTTCGCGGCGCGTATTTCGAGCCGATCGGCGTCGGCCCGTACGGTTAGCGATTAGAGATTGCGTTATTGCGCGGGTACGTTATTTTAGTAACAAACCCGCCTCCCCCGTCCCCCGAGTGTTTTTTTTTCACGGCCAATTCCAGTGATAGGAAACTATAGAGCCGCGTGAGAAAAAAAAATCGGACGACGACGACGACGACAAAAACCGATGGCGTGTATCGAAAAAAGAAAAAAAAACGATTCCCTTGGCGATATTTAGCCGGTTCGATATTTTTAAATACGATCTCTACGCGCGGCGTCTCTCGGACACGCGTATTCGCGCGGAATATATAATACGCTGCCCGTTGATTCGAGACGATTGGTCCTGCGCGTGTTCTATTTGTTACGCTCGAGCGTCGTTTCGAAAAAGCGAAAGAAAAAAAAGGAAAACGCCGATGTAAAAGTTCGCCGCCGCACTACGACAAAGGCGCGGCGCATATTTACGTCTGATATAAAGGAGTGGTGTGTTCGTTAGATGGAAATTTCCCCTTTCGTTAAGAAATGTCCGCCGACGAAACGGTAATAATTATTACGCGGTATCGTACAATTTGAGAACGACACTAGTTCGAAGTATATTCGGTTAGCTAAAAAGTACGTTTTAACTAAGTTGGAACGTCGACGGGTTTCGTAACTTTCACGCCCGACGTACCACCGCCGTATTTATACGGCCGGTTTTCGTACAACTCGAAAACGTTCGGAAACCGAGTGACGAAAACGTATCGGAGTTATTCGGTACCCGAAGGGAAAAAACTAATCTCGTTCGCGCGATGTGGGACGAAATGAACGAACCGTCCGCGCGACGTTACCGGAATCGGAATAAAACGATTTTGGAACGCGCGCTCGGGGACCGCTTTGTTTTATAGAATTCGTTGCCCGTGGGCGCGCGTACACGCGACGACGACGACGAAAACGTTTCGAAAATCATACGCTACGACGTAACAATCGAGTATTTCGCTGGCGTTTCAAACGCGCATATCGACGGTGGCTTCGATGGTCGTTCACGAGGTCGTTAACATATTACAACGGTCCGTGTACGGTTTTCGTTAACTAATAACACGCTCCGCGATGCGCGCGCCGGGCCGGTGGCGTTTTTTCACTTTCTCGCGAGCAAATACCTCTCTCGGCCCGACCGCGCGTATTTTCCCTAACCCGTACACAACCCTCGAGGCGAATCCGACTCGTGTTGTGGGCCGCCGAACCGAACCACTTTCGCGTTCGTCGTCCGGTCACCGCCGTATTTACCGTTATGTACGAGCTTCAAACGCCGCGGCGGCGTATTTGAGATTATCAACCGCGCGTATATCGATCGACGGCCCGACCGAATGTATACTCGCGCGCGATAGCGTCACGGACGGGAAACGGTGTTCAATTTCTCTCGTATACGCGGGTTTCGATCGAAAAACAAATCTCGAAAATCGAACCTACGGGCGTTCGACGAATCGGTACGCGCTAAACGAACCCGAACCCCGTTCGGTTGTCGTAAACGGTCGATAGTGGTCTAGTTCGATCGTTGACGGCGTTCGAAATGTATTTTACGACCGACAGCTTTCGAACGTGCCTCGGGTCCCCGGTATTGTTTCCGTTCGCGTCGAAACGCGCGAATGACGACATTTTCGGGACCGGAAGACGGGCGAAGACGCCGGCGAAAACTGCGCGGCCAACGTATCCATCCGGGGAAGCGTTTCGCGTTTTGTCCAAACACCGGATGGGCAACGCCTGTTGTGAATCGGTCTCGATCGTCCGTCGAAACAGTAGACGACGGGGCGTCTACGTACCCCGCGGCAAGATTGCCGCACGACTTACGAGTCTATTAACGGGCCGACCAAGTCGCTCGTCCGTTCGCGTACCAGAGGCACGTACGCGTCACCTAATAGCGTTAACGAAACGCGGCGGATATTGTCGTACGTGCTCACGCGAATTCCGTCGGAAACAGTGAAAGTCGCTGTTGTTGCCGCGGGACCGACCGATTGTATTTCATGTCGTCGACCGGTAATGAATTCGCCGTAGGTTTCGAATGTCCGCGCCTAGAACGGAAACACCGAGAAAGCCCAACGAGGAGCCGCACCGCGCGACGGTACGGCAAAATCGGCCGAACCCAAACGACACTGAAATCGAACGTTTCGTCACGGTATACGTACGATAGTGGGGTCGTACGGTCGTTCGAAAAGTTCGTATATTCGTATACGATATGTACGACCTTACGAGTGGACGAGATGGGTGTCGTTAGACGCGATCGATTACGAAAGGACGGAACCATCGAATTTCGACGACGACAGCGGACGGCGATTGAAAAGTAGAAGGAATAAAACGGTTAGGTCGATTATAATTAACGAGAACGCCGATTACCATTAAACGGTTCGGTTTCAAGGTCGCGTAGGATTTCTATTTTGTTCGCCGCGTGGCCCGTACAGCCGTCGTGATTGATACAACGTTACCCGCACCCGGCGGTTTGTTTTTTCCGTAAATTTAAGTCACGCCCGCGCGCGCGGACGTTTATTACAACACACGCGCCGTATCGAATACGCCGCCGGATTCGGCGCGGGGACGCCTGCAGCCCGTACGTGCCGTCGGGTCCGCCGACGAAAAAGCGTTTCGCTCGGTCGTTTTATGGACGCCACCGTAGCCCCGTTATATATGGCGTTCATTTTATTGTTTACCCGTACGAATTAACGCGACGTAAGCGAGCCCGTACACGTTTCCCCGTACCGCGAGTACGCCCATACACCGTCTGTCGGGCGCACAAAACTCGAACTTTTAACGCGCGTCGGCACCGAACGGAGAACATGTGAACCTCGTGTCCCCGACGTAGTCGTTTGTTTCCGTTTCGCCGTCCGCGCCTCACGCGCGTAAGATACGCACGCGCGCAAAAATGCGAAACGTTCGGTGAATCTTTACGGTCGAATCGCGCCCGTACCGCGAACGTCGCGCCGTTGTTTTTTTTTAAATAATTCCGCGCGTCACTATTGACACCGCGTAAACGTCCCCCCCCGGACAGATATGGCGTTTTCGACGGTACGTGTACAAAAATACCGCGTAACCCGTTGGTCGCGATTTATGGGTGTGATTTATAGGGCGTGAATACAACGACCGTCGAATACGTACGTATATTAATGGTAACGTTCGGGAGGCTCGCGAACCGTCGTCTCCGTAACCATTACGACGAACGGCCGACCGACCGTTTTCGGGCCGTTCCCGTTCGCCGTTTACCCGCCAATCAGTTTTCGAATCTTCTTTCTGATTTTCTGTACGACGATACATGTAACGTGCCCCGCGTATCCCCTTCCGAGAGCGAAAATCCGCGGCACACAGATTATATAGGTTACCGGATTGACCGGTTCAAACGTGCCGATAACGGAATTACCGCTATTTCCCGTGAAAATCGCTCGGCCACGCGCTGCTCGAACCGCCGGACGTACCGTATAAGACGACGCGCGTCCGTTTCGCTCGTCATAACGATTGGCGCGATCGCGGTTTTTTCCGGATTGCCGAGCGACATTCGCGCATCCGTTTCGGGACGGCCGCCGAAATCCCTCGGCCGTATTTCAACGCGCGCGTCAGAAAACTACTATCCCGTTTCGAACGCCGTCGTTGTTTCGGTGGGAACATTTACCTAGTCCTAACCTCCTATGTGGTACATGGATTGACCGTGATCGATGTCCAAAACCCGGACGATCGAATATTCTTTTAGACACACACACACACACACACACACACACACCGGCGATTTCAATCGTTTTCAACGAGTTCATCGCATTCGTAAATCATCCATTCGATACGAGTACCGTTTACTACGGTTATTCACGTCCGGAAAAAATACCGACGAAAATCGTGAATACGTAATTTTTTCGAAAATCGTCCGTCGATTCGGACGTACTTCGCGAACACGCGTGCGCGCGCGCGCGCGCGCGTGTGTGTGTGTGTGTGTGTGTGTGTGTGTGTGTGTGTGTGTGTGTGTGTGTGTGTGTGTGTGTGTGTATGCGCGC
>JAIPRN010001665.1:0-41403 GCA_025469175.1 Geopemphigus sp. TES_GeoC_2020
CGTTTCATATATATATATATATATAAAGAGGCGTACGCGGGTACGCCGTATAATCAATTTTTGTATACGACGCCGTGCCGCCTTTGGTTAAACGGGTAAGTATTCCGTTATCCTACGTCGTCTAAAACGAAACGCGTTCCGGATTTTCCGATCACGCGGTAAATTTTGTACCGATTCGAAAAAAAAGCGGCCGAACGGAAACGTCGGTGTAATTGTTCGAACGTTCGATTCTCGAAATATTATCTTGGCCGAAGATTCCCTATTAACGACACGATAATATCCGTAAATGTATATCATTTTTCGGGACCCGCGTCACCGTTCCCTATTATAATTCGAGAGAGAGAGGGGGTGGGGGGAATTTAATTTAATAACCTATGATAGGTTAACTGTTAGTACGACGATCGAATTACTGGTTAATTACTACCGCCGGCCACAGCGATTTTCTCGAATAATAATGTTATCGTTAAAAGAAACATATTCACCTCGGAACGAAACGCACCGGTACACCGACGTCGTATACAACGGCGAAAAACTTAAACTAATTTGTCATTTGGTAACTCGCGCGCGCAATTACGCATTATAAAGTGCTTAAATAGTTTGGAGCGCTGACAAATTAATTCCGTTTTGCGTTAAACAGGTTCCCTGTTATCAGGAGACAAGTGGAGGTTAATACAAGAGGAAACGTGACAAAACCAAATAAAATTGTTATTCGAGACGGATTTTACCGTATTAAATTTTCAAGTCTTACAGTTCAAAACTGCACTTTAGTCGAAACTTGGGCGTATATACGTATATACTAATATACTTTAGTAAAACTTTGTCGGTTATCTACTTACGGCGTACCATAATATTTATACGCGTACTAGAAACAAATAATAATATACGTATTTTTTTATATACCGCGTTATTATAACGTCCCCGTGTATAACGATACGAAATGGGCCGAAACACGTTCGGGTCTATAAGACGATTAACGAACGAAAATCGAGACGGTTCGAAACAAAAAAAGTACGTAACGTTGTACGTTTCGTATCGCTCGAAAAACCCGCGCGTTATTTAGTCGACGGTTTTTAATACCTTGGACGAAAATGACGAGCCTTTAACGATCACACGTACAGTCTCTTTAGCTACCGTTTAGTTACGTTAGACGCGACGCGATCGTCGCAACGCTACACTGCGAAACTAAAAGCCTTCGCGGTTCCTCCTTTTTATCCGTTTCGCCTACGTATATTTACGCGCGCGTACAATTTACGTGAACGACGTTCGGTTCCCGCGGCGGAAAAACGGACGTTTTATATACGCGCAATTGGCTGATAAGACGACGGTGGGTGGACTGAGTGAGCGCGCGGTAGAAATAGAGTGATAAAGACGCGACGGAGCTAGGGGAGGAAGGGGACACGGTATATGTGCCAATATAAAACTCGTTGGTCGGCGACGTTTTTGGGCGGTTTGGGGGGGGGGAGAAGGGAAAAAGCGTCGTTATATTTTATAAACAAATTACCGGCGTCGCTGACGCCGGTAAAAGCGTCGTATACACGTACGTTATACGCGAGTTAATAGATGCACGTATATACGCGCATAAAAACGTAAAGCTGACTCGGCGACGGTTATATATTCGACGATATCGTGTGTGTGCGTGTGTAAAAAAGGAAGAAAATTAGAAGAAGAAAAAAGTCACTCGAGTATATTAGTGGAGCGATGAGACAGCAAAAACGCGACGAAAATTTCGATTTACGGGTGAAAGGCGAACGAAAGGATTGCGGCGCTAAAGGGGTAAAGATAGGGCGGTAACTGAGTACAATATATATATGTGTGTGTGTGTTTATATTTATAACGGATTTCGTTTAGGTCCACAAACCGTACCTACGACGACGACGTTCGTTTTCACCTACGCGGAGGGACATAATGACGCGAAGATTATATAACGCGTTCGCGCCGCACGCACGCACGCACCCACACGTGTATACGAAGGGAGACCGCGATTAACGACCGCGATAAAATGGCGAATTATTGGCGTTACCGCGTAAACGTTAAACGCGAACGGCGCGATTTAATTCCCTCCCCGCCACTCCCACCACACTGACTTGTATTAGCCGACAAAGTTCTATTCGATTTCGCTCCCGCCTTTTCCTATACCTCCGTGTCCCGGCCGTTGTTTCGTCGAAACGCTTTTAAACCACTCGCTCTTTCCCGTAAAACCAAAATACAAATCAACGTTAACCACGACCCGTCCAAAACAAACGAAGAAATAGCGTCCGAAATTGTCGTACGGAAATCGTCCTACAACGTCTTCGGGTTTACGCCGACGTTTTTCATTAGCGCCGCCCAACGTCGATTTAACTAGCCGCATTTTTAATAATCGCCCACGTTGGCCTGATCGAACGTGTACGCCGACGTTTTCCTAAAAACTATAGTAGTCACCGACGTCGTCAGACGTCTTCGACGTTAAATCGTTCGACGATAGTCTCGCGAAATGTTCCGACCGTAACCAAATTGGCAATTACGGCGTAAACGTTACACGCGTGATACACTCGTAGAGCGAATAACGGCCGAAATAACGTCGCTCGTTATTAAAAACACAAAAATAATCGAGGCGGACTTCGTTGCCCATTACTACACAATACGTAGGTTTTGGAACCGGCTCGTTGATGTCGAGGCGAAGGTTTCTAATTATTTAGTTCTAACGGATCCTGGACGTTTCGGTGCCGGCATATGTAACTGCTAACGAGCTAACACAGGACGACCAAATAAAAACTAATCTAACGAACCGACGAATAGTAGTTATTGAAAAATATGTATATTTTTTTATTCACGATCGAACGGAACGAGTGGGCGCGACAAAACGAATACGCGCGACTGGCTAACAAACATACGAATATCATAACGACGTCGGGCGCTATTTCGTACGAAATACGAACGTTCGGACGCGGGAGCGAAAATATTTCGTAAAAAATGAATGGTGGATGGGGGGGGGGTGGGCAACGTAACGAAAGAGTATATAGGTTACGAGAAATTATACGCGCCTTTATAAAACTTCGGGACGTAAACGGGCGGTTTAACAACGACGACGATGTCCGCCCCGCGTGCGTAATATCGTTTACACGTGTACGCGCGTTTCCTTTCCGAAACATCCGAACGCACCGCCCCTCCCTCAAGACCGTCAAATTATGTATATATATATACGAGCCACCGTTTTCGCAGGCAGCGGATGATGACCGGGCTACGGCGCGAACGGAGGCGGACAGAATATTTCGGAACGTTTCTGCAAACGGGCGATACACACACACATTCACACGGCGAATGATACGGTTTAACACACACACACATATATATATACGTATTGTGCACGGTGTACTCGGGGCATGTACTATGTACATAAGACGAACAAAAGCCAAGTTACAGTCGTGGACTATACCGTCGCCGTCGTAGCGTAACGTTCTCGAAACTATGCGGCAGTAGTAGCGAGGACGCGCCCGCGCGCGCCTACTTGTACGGGAGAGAAACGTGTCGTCGTCGTACTACAGTCATTGTCGTCGTCGTCAATAGAAAAAACTTTATATACGTCGTCTTTTGTATTATATAAGCACCGTCGTTTACAAAACTATTTTACACCGGAATAGCGGACTACTACAACTACTACTACTATACGTGTGGATGTGTACGTATATTACGGAAACGACGAGAAATTTATATATATATATAATAAACGTTCGGCGACCGCGCGGGTAAAAACGGAGGACGCGTTCTACTACTACCGTCGCCTAATAATAATAATACACACGCGCGCTCCCGAAATTTCCCGCCTCTGTTCGAAACCCTCGTCGTAGCCACCGCCTCGACGGTTAAAGTTCGCCGTCGCCGCCGCCGCCACCGTCGTCGTTTTTATCCGTCGCGTTCCGCGCTTTCCCGCGTATTTATCCGCCGTGGCGAACGTCCGAAATTCCCTACCTCGTCCTCCCACCGACGGAAGTTCGCCCGCCGGTCCACGGCATCCTGTACCGTTGTCGCACCACCCTAGATCGTTTCAGTCAACGATCGTCGCTAACGACGACGGTTTTACGTGTTTTCGCTTGGCGAATGATTTTGAAAAACAAAAACAACGAAAACCGTTAGCCCGGTCGTTATTGGTTCACACTGGCCGGTTTCGACGTTGAACTGCCATTTTCCTGTTTGCCGATTCGCTCGGATAACTGCGCCTATTTCAAAAATACAAAATCAACCCGCTTCCATCGATGTTTTACGAAAACCGTTTTGAGGACCGGCGCGTAATATAACAATTTGCGTCGTTGCGCGCGATACGCTCAACCGCGAAAATAAACGATTTCGAGCCGATATGTTTCCGAAATTTCCGACAATACATTGCGCGACCACGGCGGAGAATATAGGTGTCCGCAAAAACAGACTGTAAATTTACCGTTTGGCCGCACCAAAACGTTTTTCTGATCCGCCCACTCGTATTATATATATATAGTACGTAGTTTCGAACGAACCCTTAAGGAAACGGGAGCGGACAAGCTAATTACAATGAAAGGAGGCGACAGGCAAACCATATTAGATATATAAAAGCGTGACTACGTACGCTTTTTTTTTGGCTATTAGGTTCTGTATGACGGAATAAACCGCGAAGTTATATATACAGAGTGGGTTACGGAATTAGGGATAAAAATATATTGGTTTTTCTTGATATAGGATGGGTATGAAGAAGTCAGAAACGTCTTATTCGATCCGTTAGATAATGCCATTTAGTTGTTATCAAATGATTCATCTTCTGTTAACAATTTTATTCTTATTTTTATAAGCATTGGCGACTTTGTGGTCACTATATTCGAATTTCGTCACGTCCGAATATCAAACATAAATTTAGTATATTAAATATGTTTGCGAAAAAGTAATCGATTTCTAAATTGATATATAAATTTTTAAAAAACCGGTTTTTTTTATATTTATAAATGGCATTTCACTGACTAAATAAAAGAAAACTCTATGGCAATATAAAACACACGTAATTATTGAACAATTATACTGTGCAAATGTCAATATAAGTTTCGCAATCGTCATTCTTACGATACAAATTGACGCGAACGATTTGAGAATAATTGATAAAGACGGACGCGTTGATTCTAATTGGCGGCAACAACAGGACATACATTAGCAAATAAGACAACATGAATTGTGACGACAGAAACGTAGAATGTTTAAATTTATTGGTAAGACACCCGCCGGATTAGTTGGTGGATACCGCGGATTTATAGATTCGCGTGTTTTGTTCATTGGCCGGCGTTCGGGCCGTTTGGAAAGCTTAATCTACGTAAAACATAACGTTTAAGCGTTTGCGCCAAGGCGTGCATCGTTGCGACGACAAGTGTGCGACGAACGAATGGTCCACGGATTACGCGCACGGGGATACGTGCGAACCGCCGTCGCCGCCGCCGCCACATCCGCCAAACCGGACGTACCACGTAAAAACGATTATCAACGGCGCTAGACAACAAATGAACCAGCACGTGGACAAATTGAATTGGAAGAACGTTTGGGTGACCAATCGTCGACATTTCGTCGAACTTTTATTAATTATATTCACCATATACGCGACGGTCGTCCGCCGTGTGTACGACCAGTTTGCCACCATACCCACGGTTGTCGGCGTCGTGATCCGGTGTGCGCAGTTTGTGTCCGGCCGGTTGCTGGACATCGCGGACACCCGGAACCGTTCGGACGCGTGCTTAAAGATGGTCGTGCTATGCGCGCAGTGCGTCTGTCTCGCGACGGGCGCCTATTTGTTCGCGATGGTGTACGCGCCCGTCCTCTGGCTCGGATACAGATTGCTCGTCTCCGTGGTGAACATACTGTTGATCGTCATCCACGTGTTCTTGTAATCGAACGGCACGTATTTACCAAATGTTTTAATTATATTTTTTTTTATAACGCGATACGCCAATTTTGATGAAATTTTATACGAGCCGGCCGTCACGTCGCAATAATATGGCCGGACGATTCGGCTATAAAGCATAAATTACACCCTAGCGCCAGGCAGTCAGCAGACGGGCCAGTCAGCCATTAGACCGTCTGTCTGTAGTAAAAGTGATCGAAATAAATCGTGTTAAACGCAAAATATGGAAGTTGATCTACGGTTGTCTTTTAATTAAATAAAATAAGGTCAGTTAAAATATACGAGGAGATTATATATATAGATCGATGACGATGAATCTTATATTATTATTATTACAGAGTGGATCGCACATTAGACGAACTTAAAGATACAATAATAACTGAAATTACATTAATAGACGAAAACTTGCTTCGGCGCGTTTATTCAAATTTTTTGGACAAACTTTCTTCGTGCTACGAACAAAATGGACGTCATATGCTGGATATTCTTTCTAAAACTTAAAATGGCACTTATTTATACACTATAAATTATTAATAAAATAATTTTACGTCTAAAATATCCAGAATTATATCTATTTGTTTTTGTCCCTATTCCCGTGACCCATCCTGTATATATTGATTTTACGCGTTTTTATTCGTCAAAAATATTTTTAATTCGGAACAAGTATACGCCAATAATCAAAGTGCATATGACCTTGTTTATATATCTATCGTTTTTTTTTTTTTGATTAGTAAGCTTTTAGAAAAAACCGTACGAGCTCGACATCTACCGTTTGTAATTTAAACGCTTCAAAATGAACGCGATACTAACTACGTTAAACACGTTTCGCCGAATATTTATAATTAGTTTATACTACGCTCGGGTACGAATTTCTTCGAAGAGCTTTGTGAACTAACGCTAAACTGGAAAACGAGTACGCGAAACGCAAAAAACCACACTGTCGAACCTGTTTCAGACCGACGAAATTAGCGTTAGACAACCGACGGGAGGGAGAAGACGTTTAATTTACTGACAAGAATGGTACGGTCGGATAGTTTTTAGTTTACGTATTGTCCGTGGAAACTTCCGAAAGCCGTGTACAAATTTCGAAACATCCTTTTTTCAGATGTAAAACGCCTAACGAGCTCGCGTGAACGCAATTATGTTCCATTCTTCGTTCGCGTTTCGAACGTGTTACACTCCTACGCTCGTAATAATGGACGACGACGAATATCCAACAAATTATTCGACGACGAACGTATCTCGAACTTGTAGACGAGTTCCATCACGCGGTATCCATCCACGTAGGCATAAATACATTACGTACGACAATATACAAAAACGAACGCGCTTAGACGTATTTAAAGAATTTCGGTACCATCGTCATTCGACCATATCGCTAAGGAGCGAAAAGAAATGCCTACGCGCGATTGTGGATACGAAACAAGTAAACGAACGATAAAAAAAAACCGTAGCACGTTATCGTCGTCGAATAATAAGTGAGAATTGTTCGGATATTTTTATCCACGCGCGTGCTTCGATACATTGCCAATCACAGCCGATGGGACGTTCCGCGGGGAATCGACGCCGGTAATAAAAACGGTTGCCGATAGCGTGTAAAATCGCCAACAGAAACGCCTTCCTCCTTCGCCCTTCCTGCGACCACCACCACCGGCAACGGCAGCGACGGCCGTTTAACTTTTTCCGAACTATCCCGTACGGAAACGAATTTCAGCGCACCGTCGCATTTTCGTGCGTCTTATTCTTATTCGTCTTATAATCGCTACGAAATATATAATTATTCCGTATAATTGCGCCCGAGCGGACGACGACTGACGACGGAGATTACGCGACGACGCGAAACAGCGAACACGGCTCTGGTCGCGGCTCGTGTTCGACCGGCGGGAGGTAGGAAAAAGAATACCCGCGAATCGGTAAAACGCGAGAAAAGGAAATAACTGAGTGGCTGGGTGGGTGGGCTGGAGACAGTCCACAATTCGTGCCGTTGCGCCGACGTTAAATTAATTACGCGATACGCGATAATATTCGTAATCGTCGTTCATCTTATATATATATATATAGGATTATTATTATTATTTTATAGAGTTTCAGGCCGCCGTACCATCCCCGACGGCCCTTCGCGTCGTATTATTATTATTTCAATACGGCTGGGAGAGAGTGGCGAGGAGCTTATTGGGAAACGCGGTTAAGTGTTTCCGTGGCACGCGCGCGCCACCGCCGCCGCCGCCACCTTCGCGCGTGAAGAGATCGTTGTCTAAATTAATTAATTACCTACCGTTTATACCGCGCGCCGTGTTAGTTATGACCCTAGTGTGGTGTGTGTGCGTGAGGTCCCCCCAGTCACTACCGCCATTGCTATTCACCTCGCGTCAATGGGGAGAGGAAGCGTCGTTTAGACCCGGATTACGACGAGGTCTAAACGTATTCGTTTCCGAAAAAAAAATCGATACTTTCCGTTTAGGAAACGTTTCGATCAACGTTCGAGTGTCCCGAATTGTTCGTATCCGGTCGATAAATACGTACGCGAATGTGTGGATGGGGAGACCTATTCGAAATACGGACGACAACGTTTAACGCGTTCGTGGCTCCTTCTTTCTCCGGATGCTGGTCAATAGAGAGCCATCCCGTCCCGTACGCGAGCGTGGTATCGTACAAATACGGCGTACGTCCCGCCCGGACATTAATAAAAGTCTCGTACGCGAACTGCGCCCCGTATTGATAACGACGGCGGGGAACGGAATTCGTTCCCGACTCTATAGTCGAATGTATTTCCAGCTAGATCGTGCACGTATCCTCGTACGGGCTTTATAAACGGTCGCGTCGTAAATTCCCGCGACTTTTGAATCGTGTGTGCCCGTACACAGAAGGAAAACCGTCAAAAATAACAAAAACTATCGGATGCGTGTACGAATTTCGAGATATTTAAAACGTCCGCCTAGTCACGCGCCCGCGAATAATGTACCGTAACAATATCCACATATATCATAATTGTAAGAACTAATACGATAATTATGTTTCGATGTAATTTTCTATAATAATATATTTAAAGATGATATTTTAATAAATGTTAGAACGACGTTTGAACTTCTCGGAATACCGACCATATTTTAGTAAAATATCGACAATAATCGCCCAAAATAGAGGCCGATTGTCTGAGTCTCAGTCACACGATAACCACAGAATCGACACGTTCCATTTATATAAAAAGGATTACAATGATTACACAGCTACATAACAAAAATTATATATATCGTGCTAACAGGCGCGAATCAAACGAACACGTGTCCCTTATTAAGCAAACAGACAAATACCGATAAACAATGAACCCAATAAGCTACGATTATTACAATCAATATACTAAGAAACGCAAGACGAAATACGTCGATTTCAAGGACTTTGTAATATGAGCCGGCCGCTACGTCGCAATAATCTCACCAGACACAACTTTGCTATAAAAGACAAAAATTATGCCCGTCCAACGTCTGTCAGTCGTTTGACTGTTTGTATGTCGGTAAACCACCGGCCCTCGGTATAGCGAATCGGTGGAACACCGGATGACGTTTGTCTCCTAACGGGGACAGACAACTCTCGTCTTCAACAGAATGTGAGCGCACTCCAGCCACGAGTCACCAAGTAACAGAAGTCGGTATTCCGAAGATCAAGGGCTGTTCTCTTCGCCAGGATTTCGGCGTCTCGACTCGTTTTTGTTGTCCGTGAATTTACATAGGCAAACTCGCCGTCTCAACCTTTTCTCTGTTATCTTTCACGTTTTTCTTCTTTACCTTTTAAACTCAACGAACCGACAAAACCGGTGAGGTAAATGATTTGGTAATTAATCACAACATTCCTAAATAATTCTCGAATTCACGATCCCCAACAAATCTGCGTAATAACTCGTTAAATGCAAACACATTTCCCCCACTCATACCTATACCTACAAATCGGTATTTACTTCTTACTTTTTCTCTTTTTGTGATATTACAGTACGGACGGGCTGTTTCCACATCCGGAGAACGAACGATCCGTCGAATAGCCGATTAAATACGACGACGTTCCGGAATACGAAAACAATTTCGAAAAATTTGTCGAAATCGCCGTTATTATCTCCCCGTACAGTATTTCACTGATGGACGGATTAGTAATCGAATGACGAATTACATTTTAAACGTAATTTCGAACAGGTTATCGACAATTACTCGTCGCCGTCGTCCAGAAAATAATGACCGACCGCGGAAGACACGACGTTTTCGCTTGTTTCCATCTAAAGGACGGGTAACGTGGACAATTCGCACGGTATAACGGAAGCAAATCGTTTGGTTTCCCAAGAGGGAAGAAACTTTAGTATCGTTCGACGTTTTTCAAACCGACGGAATTTCCGATCATCTTTTTGTGTAACCACGCGCGCCTCAAGTAGACCAAAATACGAGGGAGAGAACGCGGGAAAACATTTCGACATTTTTTGGAAGCAAACGTAAAACGTTTATAAACGAAAATATCGCCCTTCGTTACTTTACCGCGAATTAACCTATTCATTCGGGTTTTTTTAGACTCGCGGGAAATTTCGAAATAACGATTAAACACTCCGAACCGGTGGGTTTATGTTTTCTTGTTTTTTTAAATTTGTCTCACTATTTCGTGAATAGTCGAACCCCTCCTGCGATCACCCTCGAACCGAAAAACTTCTTTATTGTTGCTTTATACAACGCGAAAAATTCAAAGTCACGTTCCCGGGGCACGCGTCGAAAAACGTTTCAGTGACACTAAGTATCCGATTATCATACCGAGCTCCGTGTATACCAGCCACGTTTTTGCCGATAGTAGCCGGTGGTGGTTATCCAACGGACGGGGATTTATTATATCGCGGTTATCGCGTCTAAGCGGTAGACGAAAATTGCCGGAGTGCGTCGAAATGCGAATTTCGAACCGAAAAGAAATAACCCCGGTTACCAACCCGACTATTTTCTAGTATACACAGGAAGACACTCGCCTTTTGCCGGCACAAAATTTCGGATAAAAGGCGCCGCTTCATTTTCCGAAAGTAATAATCTGAAAGTTCCCTTTTCTCGGACACGTTTCGTTTAATTAAAATTCCGTGTAGGCATTACGTACCTATATATATATATATATATATATATATATCGTCGCGAATCATAATAAAATATCGTTTTTACGACGTTTGCCGCGGTATATTTTAAAAATACATTTACAGTCTCGTTCATTATTAAACGCCGCACTTATCTCGTTTAATCGTAAAAACGGCGACTTTATCACAATTTCGCGATTCCAGACGGTGACGCGACGCGAGAAAATCGTCTACGACCGTGGCGGCCGTCGGAGCCCCTCGACGACGACTTACATTCGTGAATAAACTTCCGGTTTCAATATACGTAGTTCGTCCGGGTCGTTTTAAGAATTGGGAACAATATAAACGGCAATAATGGCGTGGCGCGCGAACGAGTACCGGATCGAGCGGGGACGATTTTCGAAATCGAACTGTCGGTCGTCCGTCGACCGTACACGAATTGCGGCGTCCGCGGAAGAAAAAGCGTATCATCCACGGCGTAGATAAAGTATAACCGTTTTCGTGTCGGCGGCAGCAGTTCGTGGGTGTAGAAGGGGAAAACAAAACTCGTACGCCCGATTTTCTTTTTTCTTTCTTCGACCCTTCTCATCGCCCGCAACAGTTGGTTTTTTACCCCCCCCCCCCCATAATGATTTAATAATTTTCGGTTCGCTGACGAATAACAATAACAATACGTCGTCGTCTTCGGTAATAATAATATTTGCGAAACTGCGCGTCCACGAGCGCGCACACGTATACATTGTACCACACACAGGTAACCACGTCTCCGGCAAAGTACCAAAGAGGTAAAATATTATTATTATTATTATAATAATAAACTCCCACCGAGGTAATAGTTTGTTGACGTTTTATTAACGCGACGGGGAGGAGAGCTTTAGGTTTTTAATATGATAAACAAACTCGTTCACGAAAAACGTACCGACGACGACGGGAAAATTATTCGACGACGCCTCGCAAATAATAATAATAATAATAATACAGACGTTAACGACGCGTTATTTACGAGGCGAGTATTACTACGTCGTTGGTTACAAAACAAACGCCCCGGCTAATTATCGATCGTTACGTGGTTTTTTTTTACAGATTTCTAGATCTTGAGCGAAACGAACGACGACGTACCGTTTTCATAATGGCGCGACTTTTTTGTCCGCGGGCAACGCGAGCGCTCCATTTCCCACAGATGACGTCTCGAAAACCGTCGTCGTACGCGTTCCCGACGCGCGCTTTTTTCCTAACGACGTTTCGTCCGTTGACAAGAACAATACGAATAACGTCGTCCACTGATAACGTCGGTAACTTCGGGACGTAATATTTCGCGTTCTCATCCGCCCCCGTCGTGTTCGTCCGTTCGTTCGTTTCGATTACATAGACAACCGTCAGTTCTCTATCGCACGCCACCTCACTTCCGCGTAGTGTTTCCGTTTCGTATTTTATCGAGCGGGTTAGCGCCGAGTCGTCCCACGCCGCCATTGTAACGATCATATGCAGCCGTGTTACGATATCTTCTATGTTTCGATTTTATTATATATATATACGTCAAATCGAAGACGTATAACTGTTTATTCTGACGGTATATTATTATTGTATATTTATCGATAAATTCGCCGATGCCGCTTATATTCTTCTAGATTATTAACGATCGTGCCGGTGTCGCGATATTATTCTGGACTTCGACGCGGGCCGACGATAAAACGTCGGGAAATTTTCGTCATTTCGCGTATTATTACGTTCGTTCGGTTCAATTTCGCGCCAGTTGCGTTCGTGTTTGTAACGTTCCTCGATACTCGTACGCGCACGTTTAAATCGAATTAACGAAGCAAAAAATGGATCGCTCGATTCCAGGGGCGAACATACCTAACCCAACCGTCGGCGAGGAGACACACCGACGGAGCACGGGAACACGTAAATGTTCGTAAGTACGACGACGTTCGTACGTCGAAAACTCGCTATCCGAACGGTTTACGGCCGAAATCCTTGTCACTTTGTTTCGCGTAGAAGAGCGACGATTTTTGTATGCCAACTCGATTAGAATAAACGAACTCGTTCACGCCCGAACCGTTGTCAATCACCGTCGATTATTCGTTGGAATTTTTCGACCCGCCGTGTACGCGTCACTACAACCGCGTGTCGGGTTTTCGCGGTCCTCGAAAAGGTTGTCTTAAAATATTTCTAACAGAACGATCGTTCACCGACATGTATTACCACTTCAACGACGTAGATCGGAACAAAAACATCCCACAATTACCACACTACGGCTCCCGTACGTAATTCGTTTTCGAAAGATTTTGAAAACTCGTGTGTGTATGTTCATTCACTTCGTGCTACGAACGATTCCGACGTCGTTTTTGTGTTATTCGGACAAATAATAGTTTGCCCGAATATCGTGACGACACCATCGCAGGACGTACGACGACACGTATTTAACACATTACGTACGAATTGTCTTGTATATCCAATAAGCAAACCTACGACGTTTGCGTGTGTAGAACTGTCCTTTAGAATTTACGACGTTTTTGCGTCAAAAGTGCTTGAGATTGAACGTCGCGCAATAATGTGTTCAAATGATCGGTTTCCAAGTATCAGCAGAGTGAAGGGGGGGGGGGCAATTACGACACTGTTAAGTGTAAAAATAGCCGCACGAAAAAAGGCGAACACCCAAAATGTTCAACGATACAACGTACCGTCGAATTATCGTACAACATCGTCGTGTATTACGTACCGAATTAAACCAACAATAATCGCGCATACGTTACTATGATCCCAGAACCACTAATTGTATCTGGTCGATATTTTCACTTGACGGGTTGTTTTTCGATTTCGCCCGATAGTTTCATCGAACGTAATTACCAAACGACCGGGAAGCGTTTTTTTTTTAAAACGCAGCGCGCCTTTCGACGATATTTAACAAAATTTATTAACCACAATAATTCGCGAGTCGCCAAAATCAGTTTTTTATCGCGATACAACGAAATTATCGTCGTTTTCAAATACCAAATACTAATAACTTACCTATGAAATCTCCGGTTTAAGCGTTTGTTCTTAGTATTACGAGTCTAACTATACTTTTCTATTTTCGAAGTTAGTAAACGTTTTAATGGAAAGTTCAAATGCAATTAGTTATATGTTAGTTGAAGACGTGGAGGACAAGTCCCAAAATGCGACTATTTCAAATATATCACAAAAATAAAAATTAGCATATGCCAAAACATAGTTTCGAGACTGTCGTTCCGTTTTAATCTACTACGACCATCAAATATACCAAATTAAAATGTATATGTCCCTAAATTGTTTACAGTGTTTGATAAAGATCTTCCTTCCCCATCCCATTACAAGGTTACAACATTTTCTATTTGAACCAAATTAATTAATATAGTGATTATCGATAGACAATATTTTTTTTACACACACTCCAATCTAGGTACAATAATAATATTCAAGGTTATTACAAATTGACAAAAACATTTAAAATTTCACCAACAATAAATAATTATAGAACCAACAATACACTTATTTTTGTTGTAAATTGTTTTTCAAATTGTAACATCGTTATGATTGCGGTATTTAGGTGTTTAATAAATAAAATATGATTACCCGCTGTATATTTTATGTTAATAACATATAAACCAAACTCTTTAAGTCGTTATTGAAATAACGGATTTTTCGTTCAACTCTCATCAGACGTTTGTTGATTGTTCTCTGCGTACCCTTTCTCACGCATCCATTCGTCCTGAACGAATTTTGACATGTAATTACGTATACCATCTGGTAAGACAACAACCAACTTTTCGCCTTTCTTCATGGTTTTAGCAACTTGCAACGCAACATACATAGCTGATCCACTGCTACCACCTATAACACAAACATTGGTAACTTGTGAATTTATCGACACAATTACGCACATACACCACACAGAGACAAAGTGTTTCGTAATTACCACACAGAAGGCCTTCCTCGCGAGCCAATCGTCTAGCCATTGGGAACGCTTGTTTGTCATCTGTCTTAATCCATTGGTCTACAACCGATCGGTCTGTAATAAAATTTGTACACATCGAGTTACTTAGAGTTTCAAAGTTAGTTAAAGAAAAGTTAAAATTAAATACTCGCCTAATACTGTAGGTACAAAATCATATCCAATTCCTTCAACATCATAAGTTGTCACGTCGGTTTCGTTAAGATTCTCCGGCAACGATAATATGCTACCATACGGATCGGCCGCTATAATTTTACATTTATCTCCGAGCACTTGTTTTAGTTTCCTACCTATTCCAGTAATTGTCCCGCCTGTTCCTGTACCAGCTACCAATACATTCACTTCATAATTTGTCTGTTCCAAAATCTCTTGGCCAGTGGAATCAAAATGTGCCAATGGATTGTATTTGTTTCGATACTAAATTACCAACTATAGTTAATAAACGATCGTGAAAAAACAAAACAAAAAACCGCTCGTTCGGTTGTTCATTCACCTGATCAAGTATGATAGAATTTTCGGGATCATCCAAATGCAATTTATGCGCTACTCGTATTAACCCATTTGGGTCATCAAAAGCTGCAGTAGTAGGAGTGCGTACAATCTTAGCGCCGAGCAAAATCAAAGCGTCCACTTTCTCGCGGGACATTTTCATGGGCATCACGACAGTACAATTATACCCTTTAACGGCGGCGGCCATCGCCAAACCAATTCCTATAACGCAATAACATTGACCAATTTAATGTTTATATTATATATATATATATACACGTTTTTATATAATACCAGTATTCCCCGATGACGGCTCGATAATCGTCATTCCAGGCTTTAACAGATTGCGACGTTCAGCGTCTTCGACCATTTGCCAACCAATTCTGTCCTTGGTACTACCGCCTGGATTCAAGAACTCGCATTTTGCCACTAAAAATGACGATATCTTAATTTAATACGTATATATGGCTGTTTATTGAATACACACATATATATATATATATGGGCACTTACAAATGTCACACTCGATGCCTTCCGCTTGCGGTATTCTATTCAATTTGACCAAAGGCGTGTGTCCAATAGCGTGCAATATGTTCGGTAAAATGCCGTTTTTGCCGTTTCTGAAAACCGAAAAAAACACGTCGGTCGTGCCAAATGGATTATTAGAGTTTGAAATATTGTCGTGGCCGTTGTACGAAAATGGAATACCATTGGCTCGGTAATGCCGAACCTAACAGCGCACGCTGCCGTCGTACTCACGTATTGTCGTTGTGCACGTGAGGCGATTCCTTCGCGTCCTGGGTCCACGTACACCGGCTCTCCCGGTCCGGTCTCTCTACGGCGAAATACTCGTCGGTGTCCCGGGGAGCCGTTCCGTTGTTGGCGGCCATCGTTCGCGTTACCGACTACAATCGAACTATAAATATTACGCACGCGCCGACGACGGTCGGAATAATTACGAGCCAGCGGAGTGACCGCGAAACGCGAGATAATAATAATAATAATAATAATAATAATAATAATAATAAAAATAACAAACGGACGACAAATGTGCGAGACGAAAACGTGGGCAACGGAGACGCGTAGTAACAACGAATAGTGTACGGGCGCGCGCGCGTAAATTACCAAAGGCGAGTGATGGAAACGATGTGGGATGAAAAGAGATAACCGTAATCGCGTTCGTTACGAAACGCGGAAACGATTCAGCTGCGAAAATTCGTCGGGACACGGGCGCTTATCTTCCTGTCTGTGTGTGCACGTGTTATCGTCGCTCCGTTTCCAAATACAAATAATAATCACGCCACTTCGGCGTACACGAACGTGTTTATTTCGGTGCGCGCGATTACGGAGATAAGAGGTGTCGGGTAAAATAAACGAAAACAGGTGCGCCGCGATACGAAAGTGGCGCACGTGAGAATATTTTGGCGATGCCAATGTCGAACACGACGGGGGGAGGGCAAGTGTGCATTCCGTTGAATACTTTCGGATCGTTGGGCGCGCGCGCGTACAGTGGCGACGTACTTACGATAAACTTATACGAGAAATAAAACGCGGAAATTTTGTCGATACCGTTACGATATTTCGAATTAAACGAGGCACGTAGGCGACAGGGGGGTTAACGTACCAGTTTTCGATATTATTCCCGAGATAGGGAATAGAGGTTTAACCCGTAAATGTACGCCACTGAAAAACCAGTCACGCGATTCAACGCGAAACTTAAAAATCGCGTAAATCTTCGAAAACTCATTCGGACGGAGTAACGGTAAAAATACACGAATTTGTCGTACATATTGATAATTCGCTCGCGTATTCCTCGGTATTATTTACCACGAAACCGCGTAATTTTTAGTACGAAACGGTAGGGGGGTCTCCTTACTGCATCTAAAGTATCGTTTTGGTCTACCGAAAACGCCGCGACGTTATCAATTAGGGGAGGTAATAAACCTATTCGATACCCACTCGCGTAGATCGATTTGTTTTCCGTCTATCGGCCGTGAACGTATTTCCGAAAACGTACACAACCGTTCTCTCGGCGTTTCCACCGAAGTTCCCGTATTTCTATAAACGTTTTGCTGTGACCCGTTTACCGCGCGGGAGATATTACTCGCCGTATATTATTATTCGTCTTTTCGGGTGACGATTGTTTTTTTATTCGTTCGGCATACTAGGCACATGCCATTCAAAATTCCGTCGATTACGACGGGTTCGGTAAATTCGGCAACTGGCGGAAAATATTCCGCGACGTCGGTAAACGGGTGAAACGTAACGACGGCCGAAATTGTATTTCTCTACGTGCCGAGCCGCTATTCGGAAGTTCCGTCGACGACCGTGTCCCTTATCAACGTGGAAAAGAACAAGCTCGGTTAGCGTTCGTCGAATATCCAACGTTAGGTTACCGTTTTCGGGGACGCTTCAAGTTAATCCAAGGAACGGTGGTAACGGGAGTAGAAACCCCGCCGTACGATTTCGACCGTCCGAGTGTCAAACGATGGTCCGTCGTCGTCGTTATCGACCGGCGAGCTTTCTAATTACACTCCCGACGCCGGTGACGAAACGGAATTCCCACGATTGTTCCGAACGTCGACGGCCACGTTCCACGGCCGGGCGAAAATTATCGCGGAACGTGACGGACGGCGCGCGTGGTATTTTCGATAATAATGTTCGTCGCCGTACAATTTCGAATGTACACACAAACTCTTGCCGGTAAACTAATCGTGACGAAAAAATACGTGTCACGACGATCGCCCGGTCTGTGTATGCCGAAATCGAACGACACCGGGCGTGTTAATTGTCGAACCGTCGGCGATTTCGTCCCAACGCCGCCCATTTCGAAAAAACACTCCACCGGCCGCGGTCTTTTTTGCCGTTCGAACGAACCGACCTGTAGTCCGTACAGATTACGGGTGGGCCCGGGTGACTTTCCGATCGCGCGAAACGATACGAACATTTATCGAATCGTTCGGCCCGTCTTCCGGCCACCGGTATCCATTTCGATATTTGGCCGACCTACCTACGCATTTTCGTTATCGATGGTTTCCCGAAAAATAGGCGATCCGCTCGACGACGACCTCTTCCCGTCCACCATTCCCTATAATTAGTTACACGAGCAGCGGTACGCGAATAACGTAAATTGTTAGAGGTACCGCGCGGTAAACGAACGTTTAGAAACGTTAGGAACAATGGCCCTCGACGTTTTTTGAAACGTTTAATAACGTTTTTCGAATTTTCACGCGATACGAACGTTACTGATGATTATTATCGTAGGCGATTGTACACGCGCGAAGGGGTGGATAGCGTAGTCGAATCCGACGAAAATATGTCGGCGAGGCGTATTTGTTCTTACGTTCGGCAGCTGGAAGGTAAACAGGACTCTTTTTGCGAGGGTCGGCGAAGGAAAACTTGACGGCGTTTCTTTATTAGGCGACGACCCTCCTGCCGCCGAATAAAACGTTTCGTAATTACCGTATTTTCGTATTGACGGCATTTGCGCGTTGTATAGGTCACATAAAATAGGTGTACTTTCGTACCACTCGTGCGACACTAGTTGCACCTATATATATATATATTGTAATTGATAATCCGGTGTGCCTATCACTGTTGATTGTACGTAAAAATTTCGACAATTGTACGTACGTGTAATCGCACGTAGTACGATTCGTAATTTGAATAGAATCTTCGATTTATAATTTGTCGGATTCCGAGGTATTTTTTTTCAAAAAATTTCGGTTTATAGGGAGAGGGAGGTGTCTTATAATCTAAAATCCGACAAATTCGATAATCCGACACCGCCTCGCGATACGTTGGCCAAATTATCTGTCGAAATATTAAACGCGAGTTGTTGTAATGGATTTATTACCGGACCGGTATTCGAAAATGTACCGTTAATCGCCATCTGGACGATTCGGTTGTTCTGGATCCGGAATTAATAATGTCTGTCGATCCTCGTCGTTTAATAGTGTTCGTTAGAGTGATCTCTCGTACTGTCCAATCGATTTCTCGGCTTATTTATCGTAAACGCGCGGTCGAAAACGGGATTCTTTTTTTTTTCGAAAAAATTTCTTCGGCCGAGTTGGGCATTATTCGTTCGGTACTTTGGATCCGAAATCGAATTTTCGTCTCGTATAGTATAACCGACAGTTATATTCGAAACAGTGGCGGTTCGACGAACGCGCTTTTATTGATATCCGAATCGCGAACACTATTTTACGGCGTTCGAATTTCGATTAGGCCACTGTCGACATTTTCATTTTTCGAGTATAGAGATTTCGTAAAATGTCTCGACAACGACTGTTTTTCACGCGTTACGGCAATGGACTCCGCACGTCGCGAACGGACAAATACGAGCGAAATTCGCGTTACGGCGCGTATCGTTTTCACGTCGTCACACGCACGTTCTAGGCGCGAGTTGATAAGTTGACCGCCCCGTCGATTTTAATTAACTCTTAAAAATCGGCTCGAGTTGATACGCCATCTACGTTATGTCCGAGTGCCGTACGCGACTTAAAATGGACTGAATTCTATCGAAATCGAATAGTTGTCGTCGCGAAATAGAAACGTATTCGGGAGCCGATGGCGGACGTTCGGGCTAATGAACGATATTTGTCGGTGTATCTTGTAGCGGTGTGATACTCTTCGGAAGTGGTAAGAAGAACGGTTATGGAACGCGAGCATGGAAAGGAGGAAGACCAAAGAAGAAGCGGGGTTGGAACGTGATTGAGTGTGATATACTAGTGTGTGTGATGTGGGAGATCGGGTCAAGTGGTGGTTGAGGACCAAGATGGCTGATCCCAAATAGGCCGGGACACTACGGCGAGGAAGATCACATACGGGTGATACACCAAGCCAGCAGTCGACTCGTTAAATATCGGGCGAAAAATAAAAAACGGATCTCGGGCGCGCTTTCGTTTCTCGTATATTTTAAGACGGTCGCGAACGACGGCGTAATTCAAAGGGATTTTCCAAATTTCCCGAAAAACGTATAAGACTATCGGGCCATACCCGAGTTAATGTTACAATCGACGCGCGTACCAGTTTAACAAGTACTTAATAGTATGTACGCGTTTAAAAACGTACCACAAATTTATCTCGGTCGTGTTACGATTGACAAACGACCGTTCGTCGATAAGAGAACCGGTAACGAATTGGAAACCGACGGGAAAATGGTTATCGGTCGGGTTTATTAACGTCGTCGCGCTGTTGACGAACAAATAGGACAAAAAAAAACGCGCGTAATTATCTCTCTGTATTACGACGAAACATAAACGTGACGTAAATGTTCCGTGTCTATTTACGTGGAGGTCGTTGGCGACGAGCCTCTCGATATTTCACCGTACCCCGGAATCTCGTAAATATTACGTATCCGGTCGAACTTGTTTCGTTCGATCCTACGGTCGTACGAGGGAGAAACACCCTAATAAAATACGCCGCCCCTAGTCGTATACGTTTATTTAAAATAGGCGCCGTATGGCCGGGTTAATATTACGCGGCGGCGAATACGAACGCGCGCGCTACCCATTTTCGCGTTAACGGTCGTAAAATAATTTGAAATAACGTCGTCGTCCGTCCGAACGATTCCGTTCGATAAATTTCGCTCGAACCGCGCGCGCCGGTTTTCATCGTACCCGTATTCGAGTGTTTAACTCGAACTGGTACACCGTGTACGCCTCCCCTCCGGTGGACCCGTGTTTTTTTTTCAAATCGACAAACACACCCGTTGCCGAGAAAGTCCTCGAGCGAGCTACAAATTTCGGAGGCGTCCGGGCGCCTATTGGTCGCCCGTGAACAACCGCACGAAATTCGCCTCCTCGGTACCATTACGGTGTTCGTATTTTTTTGACCGACGCGCTTTTAAAGGTGTCCATGAGAATCGGTCCGTTATGGTCGTTTTCTTCCTGGTACACTTTACCTTGTGTGAAGTACTGCTCTTAAGCTAGGGATGTATTACCGATTTGACTTTGATACGCCTTACCTAACTGCGTACAATTTCAATATTATTACGTCACTCATTCCGTGTAGTTCAAAATACTTTAGGCCAACAATTATTAAAACCGTTTATTATTACTATTATGATTATTATTACACATGAGCAGTCTATTAAATAATAATTATACGTTTAATATATTAATATATCGTAAAATTATTATCTCGATGTTCGGAAATAAACGTATATTTATAAATAAATCACGCTAAAAACGAAGTAAAAATAATGAACATAAATAATTTTTGGTTTTCAAGATAAATAATGTGTAAAAAAAATTTGGTTAAAAAAATGGTAGTTGAAAGAAATACGAACTATTATAAATCGTTGTAATATAGTACACCTACTTAAAGGCACGCACGCGATACCTATCTATAGAAAAAAAGTATAAAAAGTAACTTAAAACTAAAGTATATTCCTAATTAGGCGAGTATACTTGTATATATATATTATATTGTTTACGTTTTAAGAGACTAGCCGCAAGATATGTACGTACAGAGAGAAAAAGTAAAATAATAACCAAGAGAGAGCTGTTATGGTGAGATAGAGAGGAGTGATTCGGACTTAAAGTCTTCTTATAATAATACGCCATTAGATGACGATTGAGTGGTGCCGCCGTCGTTACTAATATTTGTTATTGTATTGTCATCGTCGTCATCCTCCTCCTCTTCTTCGTCGTTTTCGTTGTCCAATTCTTCGTCTTCCGTCGTGTAATGACTACCACTCGCCACCGACACTGACGATTTGTGCGTGACTATGGTCGTTGTACTATTACTACTACTGTCGCAGTTGCCGCGCCCAGGAAACGCCGCCACTGCGACTGAAGACTTGAGCAATGGGGCCAATTGTTCAGTAAAGTCCTTGTAATTTCGCTCGAGTTCTCGCTGATAGTCGCGTTGATCCGGCCCGATGAGTGTTTTGTTTTTCGCCAGAGCGTCTGCGCACCTATAAACACACCATAACAATATACGACGGTTACCAGTAATTGGGGGAGGTGAATAATAACCGAGTACGTCGAATTTGAAATTCAATTAGATTACTACTTCACACGGATACATCAATTTAGAAACTAATTGGTCTAATTCCCGAATAACTTCCGATAATATATAAGTAAAAATTGATCGTCGAGTATTTATTATTAATAACGTTATATCCATATTCGATATAATTTTAAAATAAACGGTTTAATTTACTTAAATACTTTTGTATGAAAAAATCGTGTATAGAAAAAATTAGAATCGGTAAAACGAAACAAACTACGAGTAATTTCGAAAACGAACCCGTTTAATTATAAAAAAAAGGTATTATCATTATTCGCGGCTTTTTAATTGCCGAACGCGTATTTTTTCGAGAGCTCCTCCCATTCGGTATTCCGGGAACCGTGTCTATAAAACGCCAGAATGGAGACGACACGTCCGTTTTTCCCTAACCCAAACAAAACGGCGATTATTACTTTTTCGAAAAATCTTTGAAGCACAATCGCAATTTGTTTTGCAAATACGGCGGAGGCGATTCGTCCAAATTTGCGTCCGGGCTCGGCCAATTGCCGCCGCCGCCACCGCCGCCGTTGTTTTTGTCGTACCGCGGAGACAGGAATACAGTGGCCATTTCCATGGGTCCTCGGTTCACGGTGGTGCCTGCGAACAAAAGTCGTCAACAGACAAATGTTTGTACAACGACGTGTACCGTCCGTACCGATGCACCCTTGAAGAACCATTTGTAAAATTTTCGGATCGGCGGGATTCTGACGAACACTGCGCGCCAATTCGTCGGTTTTGCTCCGCAAGTCCTCCAAAGCAACCTGTAAACGATACGCGTACACGTTCATATATATACAACCACGAGATTAACGTTACGAAAAACGTCCGTACCGGGTAGTTAATCACCCCCCTCCACCGACCCCCGTGCGTTGACGCGTCGTAATATCAAATTATTCGACAACAGAAATTTCGATTTTACGAGCGGACGCGACAAAATTCTATTAACGGAACGTCCTATTTGGAATGGTAAACGTACGGGCGATAATAATATTATCGCTGGCGTCCAAACGAATTGTTTCTGACGCGGGCGACTAATTATTTTCTGTGGAGTTTAGACCAAAAAGTTGTATCCGCGTCGCGTTATTGGTTAAATAATTGTAATCGATCGTTTAAATAATGTCGCGTTTCGGAAACGGTTATGAAATCGAGCGTGGAAGGGGAAGACCAAAGAAAAATTGGTTGGAACGTGATTGACTGCTGATGTGTGCGTGAATGATGTAGGAGGATCGGGGTGAAGTGGAGGTGTTGAGGACCACCAAGGTGGCCGACCCCAAATAGCTGGGAAAATAAGACGAGGAAGAAGATCGCGCCCCCCCTAGCGAAATCGCGTTCACCTGGGACGTACACCGTAATTGTTATATCGCCGGCAGGCACTCTCTTAATCGTCGTCGGCGGTACCGAGTACACCTTGCGTCGTTACGAAATGAATTCGAATCGTGCGCGACGTGTGTTCGGCGAGGAGACGTTCTCGAAACGAAAATTGTCTTCCGAACTCGGTACGCCAATTTCGGAACTGCCTTTGATGACCTTACGGTAAACCGTGTTACCCTATTCGCTCACTCCTCCCGCCGACAATCGTATATCTATAATTATTTATCGTACGGCGAACTTAAATTTTCCGCCAAGCTAGGATATTTTGAGTCGCCGTTTGTTCGGTATTTTAACGTCGCGTAATACACTCTCGGCCGGTGGAATCATAAACCCGTATAAAACGTTATCTATAACCCGCGACGTTTTTTTTGTCGTCGCGCGTGTATTTTTAGGTATTTCTCGCGAAATTACGAAAGCGATTACTCGGTCCTGTATTTGGGCGTTGTAAACGCAGATAACGCGCGGAATTGTATCCGTAAATAAAAACGACGGGAGTCGGGGCAACGCGCACTGTCGTCGTATCTTTATATTGCCGCGTCAGCGACGACGATAAGGAAAACACTAAATACTACCATTGTAAATTATAAACGCCGATAATTGTACGGAAAGCGCGCGTTCGGACGTAAACGATTACTGGTCGCGTCGTGTAAACGACAATTTCGCGGCAAAACATCGAAGCCTAGTTCGAACGAACCCGTTTCGTTTCATTCGGTCTGGTGGTAACGCCGCGTCTTTTACGGCGTTTTTGAACCTAACCCGGGGAGGGGGGGCCGGTCTTTTTACCGACATTTCTTCGGGATTTAGGGCGGGGGTCGGAGATAAAACGACGTACCTCGATGGGTCCCATGACGATCGTCTGACGGCTTTGCACCCGAATCCGGCTTTTCAAGTACGGAAAATGATGTTCGACGGTCAGAATTGTCTTGCGTTTGAACTGCTGGTTCAGTTGTCCGTGCGCTCGACCGTCGGGCGTGAACGGCGTAAAGAACACGAACCGTTCTACGCGAAACACAATAAATCGTACGAATAATAAATAAACCGGTCCCTCACAACGCGGAAAAAAAATAACGCGAAAATATCTCACTCAAGTTGAAGTTTTTCTGGAAATGCGTGGCGCGCGTGCGCAATTCGTACGCGTCGAAGTACGGTTCAACGTACGTGATTTGTATGTACGCCTTTTGCGGGTCCAGCGAACCGGCGTCGACCGTGTTGGAATCCTTGATGATCGTCACGCAATCTTCGCCGAATCGTTCCGAATAAAAGTTCTATTATTGGGCAGACAACGACGGGTCAACAATCTACGAATCAACAACCGCCCGACGGGTGGCGTAAAATACACGAGGGGGGCTGCTGCTGCTGGTTCAAAGGGGCCTGCTCTCCAGCGGGTGCCGTCCAGTTCGACGACGAAACAAAACCGATTAAAACATCAACGCCAACGATCGAGTTGATGAACCAAAGAACGAAAAAACAATTCGGCCCGTTCCGCGGGACCGAAATTCGTTTTATTTACGCGCGAGACGACGGTTATTATTATTATTCGGGTAGGTTACGATATAGGAAACGTATTTTTATTTCTCGAGACGAAACGCGTTCCAACAAACAAGGCACCCGCTTTTCTTTCTATAACCCCTGCGGCGTAATACGAACTGCGTGCACGGACGGACGGACCCACGGCGGTCATTTCGGCGACATACAAACGCGTCGACGTACCTGCAAACGTCCGAATATTTCGGACAGTTTCGTTAGAGTCGGTTCTTTGTACACGAATTCTTCGCCGTCCAGCCCGTCGGCCCCGAAAAACTTGGCTCCGTAAAATCCCACACGGAAATACGTGCCGAACATCCGACGACCTTGCAACCGTTCCAGTTTGCCGTACGATTCGTGTAATTTCCTGCGCGAAAATTTCTACTTTAAATTTAAATAACAATTTTTTTTTTAAAAAAAACGAAAATAACGTTCGTACAAAATTTTGGTAACTCGCGTCCGCGACGAAACTTAACGATATACTACTCGTACTTACAAATATGTGTCGGACAATTTCTTATAATCGTTGGTTTTTTCAATCAGTGGTATGGCCACTTTGTTGTACACCTGGCTCATTACCTCGAACATACCGGCCTACAACAATTGATCGCGATTCGATATTTATTATTATCCGTTAATTATGCTAATCGAATGAACTTCGTTGACACGAACCTTTTGAAACAATTCCGCCGCATTTTCTAACAACGACACGAGTCCAATTTCAGTGAACTCATCACCTAAGCAAACTTGATCGGCCGCTATCACGTCCTCAGAAACCAAACATTCCTCCAACACATTAAGCGATATACATTCCAAACAAGAGGCACCTCTACAATCCATCACATCGAGATTCTCCGTCGATGTAAGATATTCGACAACCAAAGCGGCACCGTGAACATAACACATAGCGGCTTCAGTAAAATTGCCTCTCTAAAACACAAATACACGATTATTATCGACGACTGTATAGAAAAAAGGAAACATTTTAATCAATAGCGTACAACGAGTAAAAATATGACAGCGTAGTTGGGGCAATAGGACAAAAACAACCGAAACGCACCGATGGATATTTTCTCACAAAAGACAATAGTTGAATCCACATTAAGTTTTATCAAATTCAATAAAAACATAGTTCGGTAAAAGGTGTACATTTACAAGGTATTCGCGATCGATTGAATACATTTTTTTGCCAAATTTTCGATAAAACAATTTTGTTCACAATTGGGGTGCCACCACTGTCACTTCTAATATTGGTTTTTATTTTAAAGTTTGCTGGAGACAATTTTGAAACCATAATGTTTTGTACACAGCAACGAGAAATTATATTGGGAATTATTAGCATCATTTGGTATTTAAAAATCGCTCGAATACTTTTGTTTATCCTAATAACTTAATCTAAATATTTGTAAACGGCGTGTTTTACATATGGATAACAACCTGGTTATGTTTTAGAGCCATGTTTTGTAGCCACGATAACCGTAGATCCGGCGATGAAGTCTGTTGATAACTTTTGGCCACACGGTACATTAAATCTATCAACATGTCCGGGTCTTGATTGAATTCTTTCATTTTAACCGTGTTGAACAATATCGTATGCAAATTCAATATCAGGTCCCTTACCTAAAGCACGTATTAACAAAACAAAAAATATATATATATATATATATTAATACCGTTGAACGAGACTTTAATTTTAAAAATTTGCGTTAAAAACACATTTCACCCTATTTTCAACATACTATTGTTATTCTACTATTACAACATTATAGTATTACGATCATTATCGGTAAACAATTATTTATTACGAGTGACGTTTGCAAAAAAGAATTATTATATATATAGCGCATTGAGTTTTTTTATATTTGATTATTTTTAAATAGTACTGTTAGCGTTTAGTTTATAGAATATTTTACTAAAAGACCATAATATCGTGCGATTTTTCTGAGAATATAACTACTTACAAATTATTAGTGATAATATTTAAAACACCCCAAAAATTGTATAGATTGTAGTAGATTGACCATTAGTTGGACATAGACAATGTAAAAAAACATCAGAACAGATCTCGTTCTGACTACTTATATTTTATTTCACCTGATTCGAGAATGTAGTGCTCTGCAATTCAACGGAATCCCGTTCGGCGTACAAAAGTATAGTCTTCAATGCTCGTTTCAAATATTCTTCGTTGAAACAAGCGTCTTTTCTACTTTCACATAAAGCGCTTGATGACATTCCAGCTCGGGCTAATAATGTACTTAATGCCACGGTTATTTGAATCTTTACCCGAGCGAAATTCTTAAAAAAAAAAAACAAAACGCCATAAAAACAATATAAATGTTTTTTCGTCGTTTCACCGCGATTTACATACAACTAAAACGTTAAGTGTTAGAATTCATAATCACGTTAATAATCTTAAATCGACGAAAAAAAAAATATAATACGATAAACGAATATTAATTTTAAAAAATAACGAAATACGTTGAAGCTTCGTCGATTCGTCAAAAAAAAAAAAAAAAATCACGTAAATTCGATAATAATGGACGGAAGTAACGAACGAAAAACTTCGTTGAAATATTACCGCCATTTCGAGGCGATTTACCGTCCGGAAATTAACCGGCGATTTTAATAGACGCGGTCACGACGTTGGTCTACTACGCGAAAGAAATTCACTGACGAAATTCGAAAAACCGAACCCGCGTCGTCGTAAAAGTTTACTCGTTTCGCACCGAATTCAAATTGCCGTCCATATTCCGCGACCGCCGGTCATCGGCTAACAACAATCCCGAGCGCGCGATATCCATAAAACGCGCGGGTAAGTAAGTAATACGTACGTTTTCGACGTCGAAATTCTGCCGCATCAACGAGTACAAAGAAGCGGCCGCTTGTGCCCGAACCATCGTCGTGCTCGTGTTCGCGGCGCAATGGCCCAAAAGTATGAGTATAAGATTGGCGCAACGATCGGACGACGCGCAACCACCGGTGATCATCAACAGATGACGGGGGCGGTTTTCGATTCGGTCGCAGCCGTCGTCGTCGACTTCGTTGTCGCCGACGATGACGAAGGCGTCGTCGTCGTCGTCGTCGTCGTCCGTGCCGAAATCGAAATCTCGATCGTCTCCGAACACGAGCTGAGGGAATTTCGCCACCATTGACCTTTGCGTGCCGAACGCGCATTCCAACGTGGCCGTCGACCGGTGTTGTTGATTGTTAGCGGTCGTCGGGGTGGCCACGGACATGGCACGAAGAAGTAATTTGAAAATCCGGTGCGTCGACCAACGGACGGAATTGGTGGACTGTTTGGAATCGACTTGCGAGGAAACCACCTGTGCCGTCAAATCGAACATGTTCATACGCGCGCGCGTGTAAAGAAGACGTACCCCGGCGCCGAACGGGCGACTTATTTTTCGAAAAGAGTTACGTGGCAGATCGGGTCAAGTGGAGGTTGAGGGGACCAAGGTGGCCGAATTAGCTGGGAAAATAAGGCGAAGAGACGAACGATTATTATTACGCGCCGTAACGTCGATCTATAAAATATTTCGGCCGGTAAATTCAATTGTAAACGCGTACACACGTTTATATACATATATGGTGTTCGTTTTTTTTTTTTATGAATTTCGACGGGAAATCTTTCGTTCAATTTTCGCCGTTTGAATACTAAAATTGGTCGCGTCTAAAAAAACCGACCTACGGATGTGTTGTTGTCCCCTCCTCCCCCACACACTCATCGGGTCGTTATTATCTCGCGTCGAAACGACACGTTACCGGGATATACGAGTAAACACATTTTTCTAAAACCGTACCTGAATGATCTGTTCCACGCAGTCGAGTACTATGAATCCGATTTCGTTGACCAAATCTGATTTGACGTCCGACTGATTGGCGCCGAATATCTTGTCGAGTTGTTGTTGACCATCGGCGTTGCAGGTGCACGTTTGTGGCGACGTCGACGACCTGTTGTACGTCAGCACGTGGTCTTTTCTCCATCGGACTTTACTGGTCGTGCCAGTAGGATTACCAGCGTCGAGTCCGGCTAACAAAAAGCAATCGTCGCCGTATTTCACGATATTCCGGAAGGTCGAAATACGATCGCGTATTACGAGGGAGCGGAGGGGGGGGAGCAATGGTGGGCGACTATTTTTACGTTACAGATATTTAACGAAAAATTATTATTTTCGTGTACGGGTCCGAATTTATAGCAAACGTGTTCTTTCGTGTCAACTTAGCGTTCTAGTTTTTCGATACAAATTCAAATCGCCCCGTTTCCGACATTCCAAACGCGTCAATTTTTATTCGGTTTCAAATTTTTTTACACGCGTCGTACATTATTATTGATCCCGTAACTTACGAAATTTCGTATTTCAAAACGTCGATTAAACCGGTCGTTACGAGATTCGTTCATTTTTGTTGACCTTATCGACCGTTTATGGCAGCGCGTTAATTTCACGGTTCTACGAAATGTGTTGTTACCTTTGCGTCGCATTAGTTCCGATCTCGCAGAACCCTGACCTAATATTACGTCTTCCAATCGGGATTTGACGTCGTCGGCGGTCGTGGTCGAATGTGGCGCGGACGGCGTTGACAAAGACGACGAGCTGGCCGTCTTCGACATACCGTTATTATTGCTACCGTTATCGTTATGTATATCGTTGGGCGCCGATTGCGCGGAGTTCGCGGTGCCGGACGAATACGGCGGTTGAGAATTGTTGCAATTCGTACATTTGTGACGGTTACCCTGAATTGGAATACGAAATGTTTTATCGAACGCCGGAACGCGCGCGCAGCGAACGAAACACAAACTCGTTTTACAACGACGCTGACCTTTTTATTCGAACCGTTATAAAAGCGTTTGATACACAACGTTAATATCGACAGCGTGTTATTGGCCCGTTGACGAGTACAGTCCGCCAACCACGTGCGCATTACGTCGTTATCGAGGTTTTTCAATATCCATAATACGCAAGCCAACACTTTGGTAGACGTGATCCCGTTCAATTTAGGTTTATGAAAGTTTTTGTTGAGGTTGTTCTTTTTGGTTTGTCTGTACCAAGACGCAGTGGTGTGTTTAACACCCATTAACGAAGACGCAGAAATAGCATTCACATTATCGTCGGAATACGTTTTCGAGACTAGAATACATATAAGCACACACAAACACACATTTATATACACACAAGAATAATAAGAAATAAAAACCTATATATATAAAGAAACGTTTGTTACAAATATTACAAGGTTTATAGCAAAATTATCGAATATTTTTCCATAAAGTTGTTCCAAATACTCTCCCGAGTTATATATATATATATTACTATTTATTTTTATATTTTTAATCTAAAGAAAGGAGAAGTGTATGATTTAAATTTATTTGTGTTCGACGTACAATAATAAATAACACGTAAAATTGTTTCGAAAAAATTCGCACGCATTGTTGCTTGCAGACTTCATATATATATGTACCCACCCACCTTTCTCATGATTACACACCTCTATTCTTCGTGTCCATCCTTCATTCTTCCAAAATTGATTCCCCGCACTCTTATCACTTATGAATTTCAAAGTATCACCCTATTCCACTCACTTCGCTGCCTCTTATTTTCATACTCTGTACATTAATTTTTTGAAAATTCACCCATTCTCCTCTGCCTTATGCGGTATAGCAAACGGTGACTGTTCCTTTCGGTGGTGTTACATCTTAAAAGGCTTTGTCCTTATAGTATAATATACTAAACCATCAAATCATATAGAAAAACATACAAGGACCAGCTACTTAATTGCTTGAAACAAATATTACATTGTTTTCCTTGTTGATTGTTATATGAAAATAATCATCGTACTTGTTATTGTATATGGAAAAATGTACAATGAGATCTGTAAGGTTTTTTTAACTCTTAGTAGTTCCCAGACCCGATTGCCCTCATTTTTAACATATACCATAATATATTATTATTTATATATCTTAATTACTTTTATAGCTATCAGAAGCGCAATGCGAATCAAAATTATTTTCATCTTCCTTATTGAGAACAGTTTTTTTCACAGTGTCTTTACTATTTTCAAAATCCAAAATGTTTAGGAATGACGAGTCTATTGTCATAGCCGTTAATAATGGTAAATACATGAGAGCCACTTTAGACAATTTTCGTCTCGACAACGACCACTTATCTTGTTGTTGCAAATAACGAGTATCATGAGACGACATCAAACCTAGCAACAAGTCAACTACTTTCTCTTTGGCTTTTGAATCGCTGAAAATTGAAAAACAAACAAGACAAAAATTATATATTATACGTAGCTGTTAAAATTCGTATATTGGTGAGACGTAAAAATATTATTAAACTTTTATATTACTTTTTGGTGCACTGCAAAACTGAAATAAACTCCGACAAGACTAGGCCGACCAAATAATGGTGACGACGAAATTCTAACGACAATTCCGAATACTCTTTTACTTTGGCTTCTGTAGTAGATAATGACAGCGATTGGTTTGAAATAGCAGACCTCACAGAAATTGTGGGCGAAATGTCGTGGAAATTATTGTTAATTAAGTTTAATGGCACATAGTGTTCGTGACTACAAACAATTTTCAAAAAATCCGACTGCGAAAATTTAATAAACACATCCAATACGTGAATAATTGTGCCTTATTTAAAATTTGATAATAAAGTTTGAGACTTGCGATATTCAGTAATAAAATAAATAAATATATTCTCAGACATATTTCGTTAATTATAAGTACATTTTAACGCAATAAATCCCAAATATTATTTATAGAAGGCAATATAAATTACATATTAATTGTACTAATTACTTTTATGCTGGACAAAATAGAATAGTTTTCATAGTGTGGCAATTGGATCAGAAGGCTTTGTTGTTTCGAAAATAACGTTTTTACATACATATTTATCAGACCGAATACAAATCCTCTATCTGCCAAGGATAGCAAATCGTGCAAAAACCAAGCTAAATTGCAATTGATGATAATCACCTGCTAAATGAAAAATTTTATTAGCTAATTTTTAGAGATTTTCAAACGATTAAAAATATATTTCAGTGCGTTAAATTTTATAATTTGGAAACGCGTATTTAATCATAAATGTGATCTATAGACTACATCAAAATTGTTAAAATTACAGATTTTTATTGAAAACATTTTTCTTTAAAAGTAAAGACTGAAACATGATTTTTTGTCTACAAAATGATAACATAAAAAACAAAATGTTCCTTAAGATTTTAAATAGAACAGAATCTATACCTTAGAATCCTTTTCATAATTAGATACAATGTCTAAAGCAAAATTAGTGCATAATGTAGAAATATCATCATAAAATTGATCGCTAAAACGGTTTTTACGATCACAGTCTAAACCTCCAGGAACAATTGCTAATGAAACAGCCATACTTTTGATTATGACGTCAAATAAAAATCTATAACATTACAAAAATATTTATATTAATGACGAGAAAAATAGTTTAATGACTAAAATTTTACCTTGATCGGTCAGCTGCTGCGTCATGACGGACAGAACTAGGAGCTACAACCCATTGTAAAACTAATTCTTCGTGTACGTTTTTAATAGCAATTGATCGTTTTTGGTCAAGGCATATCTGTTCTTCTTCTTCAAACTGTGATGGTTGAATCCCTTGACAGCGACCTATATAATAAGTAAATGAAAACCATAATTTAATAAACTGGATGAAAGTTACAACAAAGTTTGTTCCAAGGATGTTTATTTTTTTTTATTAAGAATTTTTGTTGTGTTCACACGAGACTTTTGGTAAATTATTAAGTTCTCATTTGAACAGGGGAATCTAAACTTTTGGAAATAAAAATAACGTATCCTTATTGTAATTGTACATAAATCATTCCACTAAAAGGATCTCTTGGCACGATCACCATTACGTATATGTTTTAATGGAATAGATTTTTCCGTTTCGATAATAAGTTTGGTAAAAGAATTGTAATTATCTAATGGTGAAGAGGAAAATGTAAACGAGTCAAGAAGCATTGAGACATCATAAGTATAAAGAACCCAAATGGCTGCATAAAAATTAAAGTTATGAGGATGGCATACATGATGAAGACCAAGAAGTATGGATAAGAGAATACCAAAAAAATCGGGTAATACTGACCAGATACAAGAAAGAATGATATTAGAAGTAATATCTACAGCAGTATCAGGATAAAGAGGGTGATTGATCTTAGTAGTGGTTCCATTATTAAGTATACAAAAGCCATATAAAGATAGGGAATTGTTAATATGGCTACCACAGAAATAGGAATTAGAAGAACCCCAAGAAGGATGGTAATCATTAAAGTCACCTCCTATTATAGATCAAATTGAACTTTTGAACAAACAACCTAATACAATGACCGACTAAACACGACTGAAATAATACTTGACCATTTAAATTACAGATTTAAACAAAAATAAAGCGAAACGAGCAAATAAATATCCAATTATTTTTTAAAATAAACCACTTATATAATATTAACTCACCAGTTTTCATGCTACAAGCTCTATCCAACCCATTGTTTTTAAAAGAAGCGAATGTATTACCATCTAATAGGGGTGAAGAACAGAGTTTTTTTGTCATATCTGGATTGCTATTACTTCTATATTATAAGAAACCAAATATTCGCACAATTAAAATTATTTATACAAAATTGACTCAATTAATCATGTTACCTTAAACGAAAATATTTATCAAGTCCTTCTGAATACTCTTGTCCATTTGTAACAATTTTGTCACCATTATTGTCGTCGGTCTTTTTAGTACCTGCTGCTGCTACATTTGTACAACAACATTGATAACGCACATAAGAACTCAAAATCTGCTGACCTTGAGAATGGCCCTGAATTCAAAATAGAAAATTGTTTAATAATTCAAATATTTAATTCGTATAGTATATAATATCGTTAAATATCAATATTTTACCATCATCAATGACACTAAATCAGTTAAAGTACGAAAGATTGTTTGTCCCAAATTCATAGGCTGCTGATGTAGAGTATTGGGTAATTCCACTAATAGAGAAAATAATTTATCAAGTACGACTGGTAAATATTCTACAAGTGGATCAATCTGACATCGTGCCAAATTTGAAATCCTAAAAAAGAAAAAACATACATATTACTGTAGGAAATACGATATTATTACAGGCTGTCAAATAAATGACTTTTAAACAATTATTATTATTTAAAACTGCGCGGTATTAAAATGTTCACAAAACGATTGTCAAACTTGGTGCTCGACATGCAAACGAAAACAAACACATTTTATGAACATATACCATAATATAAATATAATACAAATAAATACCCCCCATATTCGAGATTAAATTTTATACCTATGTTTCAGTTCTGCTTCGATATTTGATTCTCCAACACGTCTCGGTAATGGATTATGCTCCAATACCGAACAATAGTTGAAAAAATTATTCAAATTAATATCCTACAAAAATTAACGTTGAAATAATTTCAATAAAACGCAAATTAAAAAAAAAGAAAAATTTTACCCTAGGGTGTATGGATGTTACAGGTTCCAAATATAATATGAATAAACCTTTATGGTTTTCTACCCATTCGATACCGGGCAATGCTACATCAGGTGTAATGTACGAATAATTGGCCGGTGGTGGTAACTCTAAAGCCACAGGCAAACAAATTTCTCCAGATATTAAACATCTATCTTTTAGCAGAGGTAACCACTGTTTAAGGAACATATGAAAATAATTTGTTAGGATGCAAGTAGAATAAACTATGTGGCATGCAGTAAATACACAAAAACCATTTATATATAAATATATATATGTATACCGTATATCCTATTGGTGTTTCTGGAGCAGTTTGTGGTCGACTTTGATGATTATCTAAACCACCGACTAAAGTAGTACGACGCCGACAGCTTATGTGATAAAATGTGAATAACAAATGATGTCGATCGTCTAAGTCGGCGGGCAATTTGATTTTAATTTCATCATAAAATGAAGGACATTTTTGATGATAACTAACTGTAGTGTATGCTTCACAAACAAAACGTGGACTAGAGGATTTTCCAAATATTGCATATACAGCATCGGCGGGTTGTCTTTCACCACACATCAATTGAACTTTAACAGCAATATTTCTCGCAGAACCTAAAAATGCGTTGTTTTTCAATTGATTTATTTACATCACTTAAAAACACTACGATGTTTAAAATTCGTTAATTTAATTACAATTGGGTAAAAGTAAAATTGTAATGATTAAATACAAACTTATTAATTCAAATTCAATTATAACTCATTAATTTTAAAAAAAGTACCATTTAATAGTTAAGTGTATTTAAATATTGTGTCATAATATAATAATAATAAATATACCTGTTCTACCCGCAAAATTTAATTCTTTGGGATAAACATATAACAAATTTCGATAAATGTAGTGAGGACTAGAGATATGGGAACTTGCTAAAGGAAATTCCAATACTTCTTTAATTGGTCGAAACTTATCTTCAGCTGTAATAAAATCATTAGCAGTAATTTAATACATTTTAGTAATACAAATTAAAAATATAAGAAAACTTACATGAAACGTCGTAAGATATTAACGGTAATAAATCAGCAGTCAAACACTGTTTAACATCATCTATCGGACAAGATGATATGTCTAATTTCAGAGAACCATTGACGTTTTTCAACTTTTTCGATGAGCTTGATGGTCTTTTTAATTCGTGTAATAATTTATATAAATCGTCGTCTTTAAGTTTATCGGTTTCCTAGAAGTTTCAACAAAACGTTTTATTAATAATATACAAGCTTTAATTAATTTTAAATATGTAAAAATAATAACATATTTTCTTCAAAGGTTAAAAAACTATTACGGCCGTCAGAACAAATGTATTTTTTGTACACAAATTTACATGACAGGAAAAACTCATAGTTCCTAAAAGTTTAATTTCTTTTTATTACAAAAGAAAAATATTTTACATGTCACATTATAGGTTGCAAAAATTCACACAGATGGTTAATTATATCATCCTCTGCAAGAGAACTGTAAAGAGAAATGGGTTTTACAAATCCGCAAACCCTAGGTATTTGAGGTTGTAGCCTGAAGGCAACATAGTTTGCATTTCAGGTAAGTAAAGAGTATTCAGATATATACCCTAAAGTCCTGTGGAATGTGATCAGAATACAATAGGGAGGTGGAAGGAATATAGTGTGTGATACCCACCAGTCAGCAAGTATAGTAATCATACCAGTCATAATCTACCCTACCCTAAGAATAGCGTTCAATTATGGATAATATGAGGAAGAATAGACTTGGTTTATAATATGTTATAATGAGAAAAGATTTGGAAGCAGTAAAAGTGGTTATGGAATTGAGTGTGAAAGGAAAAAGACTAAAGTTGTTAAACAAGATGGTGATACGAGGACTGCTGATGTGTGCGTGAATGATGTGGAAGATAGGGTGAAGTGGAGGTTGAGGACCAAAATGGCCAACCCAAAATAGCTGGGAAAATAATGTAAGCAAAAAATACTGTTGTAAAAATTCAAAGGTAATTTCATGAACGTACTTGTTTAAAAAAACCATTGACAGTAAGGGTAACTGGACGAAACACATCGGTAGAAGTAAATTCATCCGAAGACCAGCTGTATCGATTATCACAATTAGAAGTGCTGCTAAGAGATCCATTGTTGCTGGTAACAGTTGAATAACTGGTTCTACGATCGAGTGATCCTCTTCGGACTGTTGTATTAGAATCTACACAGTTTCCTCCGGTCGATGCCCACTTTTTACGGAAACGATCAAATTCACTAAGTCCGAATTTACCATCTAATAAAATTATAAAATAAAAGCATATTTACTATTTTATTACAAAATATTAAATATATTACCATTGTATTATATGTTATTAAATTGTAAATTAATTTTAATTTACCTAAACTATTTGATCCACTGCTAGTTATACTACGATCAAGGCTGTCAGAGCCACCACCAGAACAATTTAAGACATCTGCCAAGTGAATCGCTGTCCAAATATAAGGCATACGATATTTAACATGATTTTGAGAAGATTTATTATCAGTCTATAAATTGTTTTTTTATATTAATAAATAAATTTATAATCATTTTTTACATAATTAGATAAATTAAAAACCCTTATTACCTTATCGACATTTACGGGAAATTCGGACGCATTTGAAATTGCAGAAGTAATATGGTCTGAATCACCACGAAGTGGTTTTTCTATTCTGATCACTAAAAATAAATCGTCTCCAGTGATCGATTCTGAACCATCTATATCGAATATACAAGTCCGACTGCGTGTAGTTGTGTCAATTTCGTTTCCATTTGAAAAGCCAGCTGTAGAATTGAAGTCGAAATAAAAATTTTCAGACATTTTTTTACGACGCCGTATATCATATAATGAAATGTGCGCAAATATAGGTTCAGTATCAACATCCACACTGCACCTGTTGACAAAAATAAAATTTGATTACAATTATTTGTTATTAAAGCCTATTGTTTACTAAACACATTAAATAATGATTAAATATAAGATGAAAGAGAATAGACTTGAGATGGTTTGGTCATGTTTATGAGGAGAGAAAATTTGGACGCAGTAAAAACGGTTATGGAATTGAGCATTAAAAGAGAAAAATTAAGTGTTACCTTACTTTTATTACTGTTTCACGTAATCACAAACCATATACTAAATAAATAAGTAGAAAAATATTAGATTTAATAAAATCCGTTAATTTAATCTTTATCAGCTTCAGATGTACTGCTCAATATAAGAAGTGAAAATATGTAAATATTTAAAGCTGTTCGGAATTTCCTTAAAATCTCTATTTAACAAGACACTAAGCTGACTATGTATGATAAAAATCAACGACAAATGATGTCCTAAACTAGAACCCATACAAAAAGAAATTCAAGGCAGAGATGGATAGATAAAAACAAAAAGGAATTAAAACAATTAGGGATAGAACATAGTTTAAGACACAGAAATTAAATTACTATATAGTACTAATTATAAGTTAAAAATATGTATATATTACTCGAGTTGGAGACATTTGACTAGAATTCTACGATTAGAAATGAATTCACACGGTACACGTGGTTTGGGTCGGTATTCGATGTAATTGTTTAGTTTTTGCCGGAATTTCGTGACTGGTAAACATGGTCCAAACAAACAATTCTAAAACAACATGATATTCGTCAAATGTATGGATTTAATATTTTCGTAGGGCTATATTAACAAATACTTGTCTATTTTCTTGTCGAGAAACTGTGTTTAGTCGATCTTGAGATTCGATAGGTAATTTTTGTAATACAGTTCCTATTAATGGATCGTTGGGCGTATTTATCAGATCTGTAATGTTTGACAAACTACTGCTGTTTGATGTCACCGTACTTTCACCGCCAGAACTTGGATTTTTAATACCATGTTTCAATTCTTTGGACTGTTGTGACTACAAAACATATCAATTAACAATTAAGTACGCAGTTTACATACATATAAATTGGTTTTATTTGTTCATTTTACATAGCTGTACTGTTCATTTTTATAAGTTGCAACTTTTGATGCGGAACTACCGGATACTCTACTATTATAAGTATTGTTCCGTAACGACGGTATCCACGAATCTTCATAGGCTAATAAACTTGCTTTATCGTCATCGGCAATATCCGTTTGTCTATAAACATAATCGACAACGAGCCAATCTCTACTGTAGGCTCGCACAAAATCTCGTACATGAGGTGACAATTTTGACCTAGATAGGACAAACAAGACTGAGCAAAATCTGCGTACAAATGTGAACCGGTTAAGTGGTTACACTTACATGTCTTCTTCAGGGCCTGGTGGTACAATGGTGCGCACCTTGCGCGCCAAAACATAAACGTCCACGTCGTCCGAACCTTCAGGGAACTGTAGAAATGGCGCATTGTCGTTGCCGTCAGAAGGGTGACGATGCCTGTAAGAAGCGTATTGTTCATAGTCGACAGGTTCCACGATTGTAGGCACGGCGTTGTTGTCGGGTTTGGTAGGGGTGGCGGTCAGTGCGTCGTTCGGAAGCGCCGGGTTGTCGGTCTGTTTCGAGGGCGAGGCGAAACTAGAGAAACGAGAAATGAAACATTCGTATCGCGTAGCGGTTGTGTCGGGTACATACTTGCCGCTGTTCAGCTTTTGGGCGAACGCTCTTTGCATCTGAGACACCATGGATAGACGCGCGCGTAATAATAAATAAGCGTAATAGTTACGTTACGGTCCGTCGCCTATGGCGTACAAGAACGCGAGATTGTTCGCAAACAACGTACAGTATACGAACGGTCCCGGACACATCGTCGGTACGAATTGCGCGCGACGCCGAAGAATTACGAAACGGTGAACTGGCGAACGGCGGCGACCCGGGGAAGAAAAACGAACGGCGACGATTGCGGAAATTGCGACGATGACGAAACGAAGTCCGCGGTTGTTATTATTCTTTCGTCGTTATTATGCGTTATCATTCGTCCGAGATAAGCGGTGACGATCACGGCGGAACGCCGCCGACGCGAAACTAAACGAACTTGCCGGAAAACAGTCGGACCACATCAACGACCGTTATCGAAACGCGTCCGACGGAGGGTACCTTTTTGGCGGCGAGGTGGTTTTCTATTTTTCGGAATTCCGCGCTCGAAGACCGTCCACGGTACACGCCATATATGGACGACGGTGAAAAACGTACGCGCCCCGGAACGACGAGACGTTATTTGAACGCTTCGTACAATAGTAACGTTCGGTGTATTCGGGACGCGCGCGATTTCCGACCGATCTCGCCGCAACAGTGAACTTTTCTATCGGGGGCGACGGTTTTCCGAAAAGCGATTTTACATCTTCTCAAAAACCTCCCCCTCGGCGCCATTCGGCCGAACAGCGCGTATCGTCCACGAACGTCCGGTTTTGGTCACACATTTTGGCGAAATTTTTTTAAACGTGTCCCCCCCCCTCCCGATGGTCGCGGTTCGTTTCAGACATGACTTCCCCTCCTTTATCGCTTAAACGAAATATTCAAAAACGAACGAGACGATAGTCCCTCGATCGCCCCACCAACCCCCTCATCGCTGTTCATCGATCACGCGACCGTCTATATATACACACGCGCGCGCACTATTACGACGACAGCGTGTACTACTCGCGGGCAACGTCATTTTTCGCCGTGTAACCCGTTATCGGCTTATATGCATTGGGCGACCAAAATCGGTCAGCGTCTTCGCCGGACAAATGGCCTCGGTAAAGTTAATAGTTTAGACCGTTTTTTTTTTCCATAATAACCGTCCGGCGTGTGTATAGTAAGCGAATGTGTGTAATTCGTTTCGTCGCACGTCACTTTCAAAATGGTATTCACCATCCACTCATCCGAGCGCCGGCTCGGATAATTGAAGTTTAATACGTCAAAGCATCCCGTATTTTTTTGGTCGCTAAATGTTCCACCGGCGGACGGTAATGATGAGTCGAAAACGTTTCCTGACACGAGCGTTTCGTTTAATTCGCGTCGCAGAGGAGGACCACTCGACCATCACGTTTCCCCCTCACGACCGGCCGCCAATATACGTTTAGAAACAAATCGGTTTTGTCGACGCGAACTACCCAAAGGAAGGGTTACGGGGAAAAACGATCATAGTAAAAAAAAATCAGATAATATATTATCATGTTAGTTTCCTAACGAGTCGAGTTATAGTAAAAAGATCACGGTTAATGATACAATACAGATTAAAATATTATCACGACAGGAAAAAAAGATTGGTTTTTTGAGTTTTGAAACTTTAAAATTGCAATACTGAAAGTTTTAGGAATATTGACTATTATCGTTTTTCCCCCGTAATAAATTTGTCAATTTTGTTTTTCAACAATGATTGTCGTAATAATTACACAAAACATTTACTAGTTACTTTATTAATGACCCTAAAAAATTTGTTGACGACCCACAATTTCCTGGTTGAGAATGGCCACAATACGTTATGAATAGGATTAATTTTACAACATAAAACAATTGGATTAATTATTCTGTTCATTTGTATATATTATTTAT